>UZAN01039451.1:149360-176636 GCA_900618425.1 Echinostoma caproni
GTACCACATATCGATTAGTACCTTATCGTGTTCATCTCAACAGAAACCCCCAGTTCCTAATCTCGCTAGAATTCTTGTACACCGCTGGAGCGTATCTTCTGAGTTTTTCAACAACCTCGGAGGTTAAATGTTTTACTTGTATCATTTCCTTCTTTTATGAAATGTGTAATTTTTGACTGAAATGCGGCCGTCTGTTTGAGGCAAAATTCTATACAAATACAAACTGCCTTTCAGAAAACTTGATCAAAGGACTCATAATCGTTTATTGATTGTAATGACACTTTATTCATGTCTGTTTCTCATTGTGGTGGTGGCGCATTGCATTTTTCGCTGTCACCGGTGTGCTTTCAATTCTTTTTGGTTTGTTGTTCGCACATCACCATCACCACCAACCTATGCTGGTAGGTGGCTTGGTTGTCGTCCGTTGCAATACCACGTACAACCCAGCTGGGCATATTGTGGTGCCGGGACGTAGGTTACCGCTTTCCATCACTGGATAGCAGGTCTTTGCGACTATGGGATTCACCCCGTCTGCTATTCATCACACAAATTGCGAGTAATAAAAATAAGTTGGTGTAGAAAATTCAGTAGTGGCTTCCTATTGTTACTAGACAGCTATTAACAAAAAGATAAACAGATTTTATGAAGTCTGGTTGTATTTATCGCTTACTACAATAGCAAAATGATTACTGTAACTGGTTTGCATTCTACGCTACAAAATGTAATCACGGACCGAATTAATCAGTAGCTCAGTTAAAAAGTACATGAACCGCATCGAGTAATAAGTTATTCCTGACTTCGCTTTCATCATTGTGTATGGTATCACCCCTGGAAAATAGAATGGTTTTTAGTTCGGCGCTCTAGCACTAGCTGAGATCGGGAAATGAAAGTTGAGTTCTGACATTGCGTCCAGCAGGGGTTTCGTTCAGCCACTCCAACTCTCACATCTCGTAATCGGTTAGAACCAAATGGGTTTGCCATTCAGTCAATACGAACCAGTTTAAACGCTGAAAAGGCAAAGAGACAAACACTTAACCCTGAATGATGCTAAAGTTGCCACTCAGAAAATTAGATAAAATTGCGCTTTCATCGTAGTACCAAAGGACTATGCATGGGTTCCTTCATCACACCCAAAACGATTGCAATCGTGATCACGAAGTCTGAATTATGACAGCAAGATACCCTGGGAGAGATATCCGGGTTCCTTCAGTGATGAAACACTGCCATCACCCTCATTCTATGAATAATCTCATCTTTGCTGTAGGTTCTGAGGACTCACGTTCACACAGCTTTTGTTTCATTTTGTATTCAAAATATTGATCACGAGACCAATTCACACCTAATTTTCTAGGTTGTTTGATACGAGGTCCTGATCATTGATTGATAGTTTGACACCTACGT
The DNA here is from genome assembly GCA_900618425.1 of Echinostoma caproni. Taxonomy (NCBI): domain Eukaryota; kingdom Metazoa; phylum Platyhelminthes; class Trematoda; order Plagiorchiida; family Echinostomatidae; genus Echinostoma; species Echinostoma caproni. The sequence continues at coordinate 150,762 of UZAN01039451.1, forward strand.
GTATTGGCCCAACGTCCGATGTAAATACCTAACGCGAAATACATATAGGAATTATTTAGAGTAATTTAGATTTTGTTCATCAAGAAGACGAAAATATTTGGTGCATCCGATTTTCGTCCATGAAAGCCGTGAATAATGCGTGTAAATAATTCCTTGTACTACTAACATACCATGTGTCAAGCTTGATTCACAGACCTTTTCTGAGTAAGAACGAAAACCAGAACAAACTGCGATATCGGATAGTGATCTGCTATTTTCATTAGGTGACTTAGCCCTACACATAGCGCTATAAGTCTTTAAGAACATCTTATGGGATCGAAGTAATTCATCCACCGCTTTTTCGCTACCGCAGTTCTCATTGATCGATTTCTAATCAAGGAACTTAGCAGAGCCTAGCGAAAGTTTGAGATTTCGAACTGGGCCGTAAGAAATAATCTGTGTTCTGCGGTAGGTTGTCATAACCTATTCGTTCAGGTTCACAGTATTGAAGCTATTTTATCCTTTCCTTCAATCTGAAGGTGCATTATATGGCCATGCTATTCATGACAAAATCTACTACAGTAAATCAGTTCCGAATTTCTATTTGTTATGTTTGTGAAAGGGACAACATTTTACGAATTCACCACATTAACATAAAACTGTGAACAGTAACTGTAAATCCTCTTCTGTTAATCTATGAATATCACTAATTTGTGAAAAATGAAGTTTTTGGAACAATTGAGTAGTCTATGCTTCATTTGGAACAATTAGTTGGTAACTTGCAGTTTGAGCTGATCAGAAGCTAAAATATTTTGAGTTATACTATAGGCAGCAGTTTTTAAAAACGAAACTATATTTCTTAGTCGTTTTCTTTTGCAACTGACAAACAAAACACAAATATTTTGAGTTAATTGTACGTATTCTGCCTTTATCAACAAGCACTCAGATATTGAGGAATACCTGCTGCGTGGCTGATGTATCCATTTCAGCTCAGCAAAAAATTGTTTCAGTTGGATACAATCATATCGATAGAAAACAAATTACAAAAAACTATTACCATTTTTAACTAGCTACAACTAGCTAAAACAAAAGTATTGTTACAGATTGGAATCAACCTTGCAATGGACAATACAGAGGAAATAATTAGAGCACGATCACCACGCCATCTGTCAATTAAAAGAAACACTTTTGTAATGATGGCTGCCTTCAGGAAAGTCAGAACAGGAAATGGTCACCGACTGTCTGTTTCATACGAGGGGTAGAAAAAGGTAAATAGCAAAGCAAATCATTGGGCTTTGGGCTGTAAGTAAACGGCTTTCAAAAATCTAAGGAAGATATAAAACACTCAAGCTGATTATGCGGATGGTAAAGCCTACTGGGTGAAACTGATTGAATGGTAAATCCTCTGAACATGTGAGAATCATTCAGATGAATTCTCAACATTTACGCCATAAGTATGCTTCACTCGAGGTCAATACAATTATCACCAAATAAGTTGAACAAATCGATAAACTTCCAATTTAGACCTCAATGGGAGCAAGCATTGTTGGACAGGAAAAATTTGTCCTTGTGTAGTGAGAAACGATTCAGTCTTGCAATCACTAGATGGCAAAATACAAATAAGACGATTGTTACTAGATGAATGAATAAATTTGCATTGAGCATGTCCGTAACCCAGACATAATCCAAGGTTTTCCTCATTGCGCAGTAACTTTACAATTGACTACGTGAATTGATGTTCACCATTAGGTAGAGCATCAGTCATATATTCAAGGCACAATTATTGACTTTAACGGAAGCGTTTGGGATGTACTATGACTGATGAATCAGCAAGATTGTATTTGCTTGAGATTATTTTTTACGACCAAGCGCGATGTATCCTTTCGAACAGAACTATATAACGCAGTCAAACTGAAGAATGGCTCTTCCCCGAAGTTGCACTGATGATGTTGCCTAGCCTGGCTCCTAAGGGCCTATGAACAACACTTCCATCACGGGGAACATATCAATAACATCATCCGCATCCTGAGATACAATTGTTCCATATTATTTCCAACACATCCACATTTGTAGGCTTCTACCGTCCCATGGATTCTGATTGGGATCAGCCCCTGCCTCGGACCGATCCCGATACCAAGGATTAAATCAGATGCGACTGCATTGGATGTAAGCCCTATTTTTTCAGCGCTCACAACCATTCATCTCGTCTTTGTTTACACTTTAAATCAAACAATTTGCCATTGATTCTGCGTCCATTTTCTGCAAATAGGCTGATGATCTTGTATATGAGTGCGAAGCTCCCATTTCTGAATAGGTTTAGCGATTCAAAGCCAAGTAAATGATATTATGGTCCCTTCCTCGTCCTCGCGCCAAATGGTCAGGATGTTTTATTTCTTTTATTGACTGATGATCTATATAAAGATCTCAAAATACGTTTCTCCATTTTGCTAATCACGGATCCACACCACATCCACATCAACACTGTTAAAATATCTTTGTTTCACGATATCACCATAGTATCCGCTCGTTCATAACTCATCTTGAGAAATTTGAAAGCTATCACGTGGATTAAAAATACTTTGTTCCTCATAATTTGATTGGTAAATTTGTCAGCGCACGCATGCTCCCCTCTAATTTTACTGCTCTACCGTGCATTTCATCGGTCTTTTGAGGAACTAATTTACTTATCAGCAAAATCCTTGAAGTACATATTTAAACGCAATAGCGTCCCTAGGGACACACCTGCGGACTTGTGAACAAAACGTACACGGATGTGGAAATTTTGTTTTGAAAACACACAAACACTCATCATCCATTGCACAGCACACTTTCAGAACCTTTCAAAACTTTCCTTTGCATGTACTTTTTAAAATCGTAATTCTTTTTTTGTTTTACCTTGCATGTCGGCTTGTTGATAAAGAATTTCTGCATGAAATGTCTGTGCCACATACAACACACACGAGCACTGGGACACTCCCACGGTTCCTTATTTCTCTTCATCTTAATATCTAATTAGAAAGTAAGGTTACTTGTGGTGCTTTAAAGATCGTGCAAATCATTTTAGATCAATATGGGATGAGATGATAGGAATAAGTAGAAGATTTGCCAAGATTGGTCCAAGGTTAATCAGTTGGCATATGGAAATGACTAGTGTGTGCGTGAATATTTGTGACTAAGTTAGATAAAGGTGTACTGCTGCATTCAACTCTCATAATCGATCCTACGCAAACACTCTTTCAAAGTTATTTAACCTCATACCATGACCTCCAGTTCAAAGTGCACATGCGATTCCGTCTTGGAGTGTTGAGCAGTTTGCAGTCATTATTGCTGAACGTTGCGTTGTGCGCCTCTACGTTAATGCAAGCGTTGATGTTAGTTTGCTCAAATGGCTGGCATCTGGTGATCTCTTGTGTTCACCTATAAATTCTGCGTATTATTTAGAATACCTTTTAGGAAAATTTGGGTGTATGGATGAAAGCGACATAATCAGTGATCTGCTTCGAATCGAGTAAAAAATCGTCAGGATAACCACAACAGTGCAGTGATTTAATCACGAAAAGTTAGCTGATCGATCTTGTATGCGAGCGTGAGAGTAGCTGCGAAAATTTGATCAGTCGCCCATTAGAAAATCGATGCATACATCATCCGTTGTTTGTTTGTTTGAGTTCAAGTTAGATATATATTCAACTATTATACTACGGCTTTTACGGATTGATTAATTTGGATCACTTGATCGATCATTATTCGGCGTTTACTGTGGACGTTTCAATTTTAAATTTTTGCAATTACCATTCCCACATCTTGGTTTATTTCGAGTAAAAGTTTTCGTTCATATATTTCCTATAAATATACTCAAGATGTTGTGATTAATAGCTTATTTTTTGATCCAAGGGGTTTCACTTGTATTATGATTTTAAATTAGGTTGTTGATTCTGGCTTGATTCACTCAAGATGATATTTGCAAACGTATTGAAATTACTTCTAGTTTCCAACTAGACGACAAATAAATTCATACCTTCTGCAACACTGACTGTTAGTGAGTATTTTGGCCTTACTACGGCGATTAACAAAGCCATACAGAAAGTTTTTAGTTGGTTTTATATGCATTGCTGCCCCATTAAATATATGCTGTTTAAGACCCCTTTTTCAGATATGATGTAATACTTCATCCTCTGTGTTTAACGAAACTGTATAATGAGAATTTAACAACGCGTTGCATGCTAATTGAATTTTTTTCGCTATAAGGTGTTACCAATAACAATTTTCTGATTACATTCCTTTTTGATTCGTTTAGATCAATCGGGACAGGAATACTCATGATGGAGATCATAGTTTATACTACATTGTCAGGCTAAGTCGAAGAAGAAACTGCGCGCCATTGTTTGAAGGAAAATAGGATCCCCGGTAATTTTGATGAAAGTTGGATTACAATTACTCCAGTTGTCGTCTATCTTAAGGACTTAATCAGGGTACGAAGATATTTTTTACTTTTAAAAATGGTTTCAGTTAATCTGTTTCCATCAGTATTTCTTCACTGCGAACTTCCAACTGATGAGATTACATGAGTTATATAGTTTCCCTCATTTCGTTTCACATACCGGCTTTTAGCTTGAACTGATGTCCTTGTGACTTGATGCTAACGTCAACGTTAAATACACACTTTGGATTGAAGTGTATCCGTTTAAGAGGACTTACTCAAGGTCGACAAGATCATATTTGTCAAAAAAGGTCTACTAAGGACAAACCAAGATCACTACAATGTCAGTAGTTAATTGGAGTCAGGAGAATAAGTTCCCATTTGCATCAAGCGAGATAGAAGTAAAAAGAGGATTTAATCCTTCAATTTTAAAATGATTACGTGATAGAAAGGTGGTACATTCGCGGACTGTTTGAATTAAGTAAAAAAAACTCAAAATAAAGGAGTTGAATTTTACATTTCACGTCAACATTTAGGGCGGTCATCGCCTGGATCCAATTATTGCATGCAGAAAATAATACTAGCCATAGGGGAGTAGACTGTTCAAAATGGAACCGCTGTAAAAGATATATCGCAACAAGTTAAATAAAACCTAGGACGGACCTGTAAAAAAGACTGCTTTTATAAATTTAGCACCTACTCATTCTACCCATGTTCGAATCGTTCATATGTACCCACGCTACTATTAGCCCAGAAGAAAGGCTTTAAAGCAGTTTGGAGAAACTGAAATTGACCCCGTTTCAAGACTGATCTATTAAAAATGTATTTTCCAAAAAGGTGTTGGCATGGAGACAGTAGACAAAAGGATAAACAATTGACAAACATTATGCTGCAAGCTTGTAATAGAAATCTCTACACAAACGTAATGTTCATTGTTTTGTTTGACCCTATCATTTCTGAAAACCATTTTCCGTATGTAATATGCCCTATGTGGAGGTGTTTTAAGTTGGGTATTCAGAGAGTAAGTTTTGGCAATGACCAGCTTTCAGTTTTAAGCCAAAAGCTTGCCAAAGATTCAGTAACTAATTCTAAATTTTCGATTTCTCACTTGTGCTGTTTATTTATCGTTATTATTATTTACTATCTTTAGATAAATTATCGTCCAGCCGATCGAGTTCCAAATGTATCACGGAAATGCTCTTTTGGAAGCAATTAATTGTCTTAAACGATTCCTCTACTTGCCTGCACCGATTGTGAATAATTAGCTTGTTTAGTGTTACCATTTCATTTGGTCCTCAGTCTCGTAGTTTGGGTTCAACTTGCGGTGGTTGATTTCGTTTCACTAAGTAGTAACATACGAAAAATGCTTATTGTACACAACTGATATGTAAACTTGTAATTTGATGGTTTCCACTCACTGCAAGTAGAGGTTGGGTGCAATGACCCAAGCCTGAGAGTGGATAATCGATCGTTATTATTGTTCTGTCAAGATTGGAAACAGTTGTTAAAATAGGAAATTTGGACAATGGGAATGTATATTGTTCTCTTATTGAAACTCTGACTAGTGGACGGGTTCTTGTTTCGTTTAACCCATTAAAACTAGAAATATACGGATTCTTTAGTGTACCAATTAACATAAGATTCTCTGCGTTATTGATAAGTGGCAATTTTAAATGATCAGGATTGACGGATCAAACCTCTATGGAATAAATAACAGAGCCGGATTCGAGGTAACATACTTATTCCCTTAGAGATGCCACAAGTTTAGATTTGAGACCCGAATGACAATGAGAAAATTAGTAAAGACCACAATTGGTCAACTTTACCAGATTTAATTGCCGTTGGCGTATTTTATGTGCACCGTATGGCGTTCATCTGTCATTTCGTTGCTAGTATGACATATGGCAACCTTCATTTGTTAAGGTTTGATTGCAGCAGAGAGATTTTGGGCAAGTTCCATTAGTCATGTTTGGAATACGATTGGCGGAGAGCACTCAGGAACAGCTAACATTTGTAATTCGTACCTTACGATCTAATCTTTGACACATGGCAACGCAATATTTACGCACAGAGCGCACCAAAGTTAATTGCACCGCATTCTCACAACAATTACATTTTTTTCAATAAATTCATTTATGCTTTTACCCAAATGAACTGTTTCTTTATTCGTTGTTGTATAACTAACAAAATTATTTCGTTCGCCATTGATCGGTTTTCATTACCCTACATGCCACATTGTTTTTCATTTTCCGAGAGTATCTAGATCACCGAGACAGCTGAAATGAACAGGCGTAAACCATGGTTTACACCAAACTCGCTCAACTGTTGTAGTTTATTTTGTTTATGAGGCTTCTTTTTATCATCTAAATTGACATATTGTATTGTATTGTGATAGTGCTATGGAAAATATGTGCATATAATGTTGTCTTTATCGCGTGTGTTTTACAATATCTGTACCTTGCTGAATGATGAACCTACTATTCATAAACACCGAAAAGTCCAAAGGGCAATTTTTACCATTTTTACTTTGAAGTGGCCTTACTTACTTTAGTGTCAAGTCAACATTTTATTGAGGTTTTCTAAATTGATGTTATTCATATCCATATTAGCTTCGATTTGTATCGGCTGAACAACCTTCAATTTACGGGTACTAATTTCGCTTGCCTCTCCCCAATGAGAGAAGAGTGGTTATTTTTTGACTTCTTTCGTACTTGAAGGTTTTTTAGTTTGTGACTGTTGCTAACAGATACGATTAGTTGCACTCAATACGTCGAGTGTTGAACAACATCAGTGCCACCACTATAAATCGTGATCTTAGTGACTGATTAAGCTCAACACACAAAGGTAAAACTTGACTCTCAAAATACAATTGCATAATTTGGACTAATCTGCAGGGAGCTCGTTAGTCCCTGGTTTACTTTTGTAATCATTTGTGGTGAATGGACAGTCCATTCTCATTAGTGCCCTAGCAACGACAAATAGTAGTGCCTAAGGTGCATCGTACGATAACAACAATAATTATCCGGGAATTTCAATGGATATGTGTGCTTCATACAGAGACTTCGAAGTTCATTTCATATTTCCGTGTTGAGCATCTTACATGGCTGCGTAAAACAGTTGCAAAAAAAAGAGATTTTATGTTGCATAGGTATCGCCGTTGGTCGAAAAATCACACTTATGCATATCACTTTGCGGAAGAAGAGTGAGTAATATGATCAAGGGCTAAATTGACCACAAGTATTAGTTGACTAACAGCACAACTTGGCTGACAACCAACATTCCGGACTCAGAATTACGCTAACTCAGCATGACACTGCTCAGACGCGCTTGACCTACAAGGGATGGTGATCTATAACTTCACTTTAGCAGCAAACTAGAATGTGAGTTAATTAATTATCCTGTTTGGGTTTCTGAGTCACCGTGGTGCAAAATGCGACTGTCGCAACGCGATATCTGCTTGATCGGCGGGGTGTACCGTTCTCCTTCTTCTACGTACTCAGACAACGAAACACTGTTGCAAACCATTTATCATATGTTGTCACTGACGTTTATGCATGGCCTCAATGTGGGCGGCTTCAATTGTCAAAACCTGGCTAAATCAGTCAGCTCTCTGCAGCCGTTTGGGAGGAAACTCTCTCGAATTACTCAAATATATCCCATGTAACAATTCTGTGAAAGAGCCAACGAGGTTTGTAGTCAACCAGTCATCGTTGGTCTTAGACTTAACGTTAGCTAACGAGGAATTAATCGTGAAGACTATTTCGACTACAACCCCATTATGGCGTATTAATCGTGCTGTATTGATGTTTGACCACATTTACAGTGCGTATTGACCGTAACTGTATGGGTTAAATTCTGTATATTTGTTGATTACACCGATCGTAGGATTTTGAAAAATGACTTCTAATGAAATTTTACCCACGAACGGTAAGATCCTTTAGTATCCCGGTAAGAATGTAAGAATCATCCCACAAAGATGGTGAAGGGTGAGACCAAGATCAAACACTTTGTCTACTCAACTTATCAAAAATCAGTGATTCGGAGTCGAACAAGGAAGTTAAGTTCGCAGAGGAATATGTCATGGAGAGCTTATAAACGATTTTCTTGCAACACAAATGGTATACCCATTGTCTACTTCAAAACCACTGCATTAAATTCGAGCGAGAACACAAGTTTATGTACCAAGAAATACCGAGGAACAAGTTTATATCCAATACCATGTTGCTGTAGAAACACACGAATGCCTCCAGAAAAGTCAATTTTGACGTTTCAGTGCTATGATTGGCAGGGCTTGTCTAAGTCACAACAATGGAGGCAGCTGAACTGTGAAACTTCCATACTTCCAAGTTTTGACTAATTATGTGGACACCGGGCTACAACTACTTCTGTTACTTGAGGACATACCATACCCAATGCTTACTGCAATCGATTTTTCCTCAGAAATCATAGCATTGGAACTGCAGGCTTTGTAAAGCAATTCATCTCCGGGGATGGTTCGGATCCATCCGCAAATAGTTATCAATCTGTCGAGTAACATAGCTCAGCCGTTATGTAAAATATTCCAACAAATGATCGACAAAACTGTGCTCCCGCAATCATGGAAAAAGTAATAATTTCACATGCGAACAAAAGTAGTTGTCGTACTGACCCAACTAACTACCGTACCATTACTCCCCTTTCCCCCGCCGTATTATCCAAAGACACGGAACCCATTGTTGCTGATAATGATTCACTTGGAAAGGTACAACGTGTTATCCCCTGCTCAACATGAGTTTCGTCGCAGGCGATTGTGTACCATCAATCTGCTTCTGTTCCGAGAAGAGTAGACAAAATCAGTTGTCACGGTAATACATTGGACTTATCCCATGCATTTAACCGAGTGAACCCCAAAATACTACTGAGGAAGCCACACAATTATGGCACTGGATAGAATTTCTCGGACAACACATCAAGAAAGTTAGGGTTTCTGGGTCACCATCTGATCCTATGAGCGTAGCTCGAGGAGTTTTGTGCTTGGTCCACAAATGTATTTAATTTTCACAAACGATCTGACGGACTTTATGCGGCCATGAACGTTAATGCTTGCATATGATGCAAAATTATGGAAAACAGTGATGAAACCAGAGGGATCACAGGCACCTCAGAGAACACTCAATGCTGCTTCTCAGTGGTCGCCATTGAGTACACCTGAACAAACATGAATTGGCAATTGGGTTCAGTCATGGTATGAGCCGGTTGGCGCAGTGGTAACGGACACACCTTCCATGCGGTGGGCCCGGAGTTCAAATCTCGGACGGGACGGTGGATATGGACTACTGATGAGCTGTAATCAGAGCAAAACTCGCATTTAGTGCTTCCGAGTGTATGGTTGAATCGATGAACTGAGGATTGTGCGTGAATTATGAGGTCCAAAGAATAGTCAGTTCAAATCAATACAAAAATATCAAGGTTTGATCGAAAATGACATTGAATATAATGCATCAAATGCCATGGTCGTATCTCTTCGCCAAAATCTCGGTCTCCGTACTTACTGGGATGTCAACAACCTCCGTATGCCTCGAATGAGAAGAATCTTATACTATTTTTCAAAACGACTTAAGCTGTTCTTTAAAAGGCTCCTGGATTTCGTACACCGCTGCAAGACATGTTGGTTCGCTTAAGCGGGCACTTGGCGAAATCGAACCTAAGCTGCTTCCATGTTTGTTGTAAGCCTAACTGAGACCTCATATAGAGCATTTCATTCAAGTTTGGAAGCCATGGCTGAAAGGCGGTCGTAGGATTCTGGAACATCAACAAATAATGGCCACCGAGGTGGCCAATGAACTGCATTCCAAGTATTATGTGGACAAACAGGAGATTTTTAGTATTGTACCCAACACAGTACTGACAATTTCGAGGTTATTTGGTTTTGGTGTATCAAATAATGCAGAAACGTGATCACCCATGTCGTTCACCACCCTCCTTGTTACCCAACCTTCACCTCAGGGTCACTTATTTAAACTAGTGCTCCAAAGCTGTCAACTAGAAAGCTAGTTTCATTGATTTGCCCTCTCAGTATGACATATTTGGAATTCTCTACCAACTCGCGTTGTTTCTGCCCCCCAAACTGGATGATAAATTGTGAAGTCTTAAATTTCGGCATCCATAGCAGTGCACGATACAACAAAAATATGTGTGAAAAACCCTACAGAACGAGAAGAAGAACTGCTTGTATTTCTCATAATAGAAGTTGACGTTCACTTTCACTTTGATAAACCTTGGGAGCTGCTGAAATTTGGTCAGTGCAATGCGTTCGTCAGGTGAACTGGTAGCTTGAATCGTTTTGCAATTTCCTTAGGTGCCAAACCAATATAAGCAAAGTGGATCAGCTTTACGCATGATACGCTGACACCCTTTTATGATCAAATCTATGGAGTACATCATCAGAAACCATTTTGAGTACGGCGAGTTCCTGACTCACATGGAGCTGCACGACCTCATCCGGATGCAGTTTGCTTGAAGATAAAGAGTACTTTCCCGAGCTGAACTAACCTGTGATCTGGTTTTTGTTATAAAAGAAATATTAGCGGAAAAATTACCGAAAACGTACTACTGTCATAGTACAACGTCTGTTAACCCTGATGACGATTGACTTATTTTGTAACATACGTACTTGCATCATTCTCTTGCTATGTGGCACTCATGGGAAGTTGGGTTTTCCAATGTTTTCCCATCAATAGAACACTGATAAACTGGGACTTCTCACTGTCCAAATTTCATTGTAACAACCATGGGCTCAGTCTATTGTGTTTTATTGGTGCATTCTACTTTGTGAGTCATGTGTTAATTTTAATGTCTCACTCAAGTCATGATTATTACCGTCGGTGCTGATGTCTATCAACGCTGGCCAAACCGAATTTACCGATCGGTTTCGACATGTTCCGCCTGCAGCAAAAATGAAAGACGAAGAGTGCAGTGTTATAATATCAATCAGAGGATATTATAAAATGTTTAAATTACTTCGGTACCTGACGCTTACATGAGTCGGTATTTAAATTTTAGTTAAATTAAACAGTGGGTAATTATAAAAAATAAGAAGTAACAAAACATTATTTTCTTCGATCATATTTAATTTATCACAAATATCCCTATTGGTTATTTATATTTAATAAAATAGACTACTACGAACTAAAAAATATGTTTCTGTTTCTGGTATTTACCAGTTTTTTCGAATGCCGTTCTTTGAGGTTGACCCTGTGGTGCTCAGTTCGTGGTGGATGGGGCAAACAAAAGCAGCAGTCACTCTATCTGTCAATGGGCGCTCTTGATTTTTCCCGGATAACGGTTTCCACCAACAGATTAAATACACGAAATTAACCAAGAAAGAACTAGCTTAGTCGTAACACCGGTTTATTAGCAGATCTGATGATGCTCATTTCTGTTTCGGAGGTGTTTATGACACTCACTTGTAATGATCATCGAATTCAGCAGTCAACCCAGCAGCAGTTTGTATCTCCTTTCGTTAGATTGAATGCATTCTCAGAGTCAATAACGGCATGCAACAATCATCAAAACCATGATAACGACGTTTGTCAGAATTCAATCTTCAGTGTGCTCAAAACGTCAAGTCCAAACTTAATACAGTCAACCTCCAGATTGATCGATTTGACGGCTGAATCAAAATGAGCGGAGTCCATTGCAACAAGACGTCACTACATGGGCAACTCTCATGCACTGACTATTGCACGAAAGTATTTCAGTAGTCGACCTTGTAATTCCAGCACAACAATCGGTTATGCTCTAGGATACTCTTGGACATTCGAGGGCTTCCTACCCCTATTATGATTATACCAGCCTGCCTTCAACACAGAGCTAAGAAAATCTTGAGAAGTGGTCACTGGGTTGCCAGTTTTATCCTGCCGCTTTCCAATCACAATCTTCACAAAAGTAAACAAGATTCTGATTCCTCCCCAAATTACACCATCCTGTTTAATTTTACATAACATAATACATCACCTAGCCGATGGTCACCTACACGATATACAGGAAAACTATGAATCCTTGTCAATAGTTGTTGACCCTCAATCGCTGGTTATCAATGTTAAGATGAGCTTATTCACTGTCATACTAAATGGCCGAACCTGAAATGGAGTAGATACTTGTGTCTCATTGTTTCACGCTAGTTTAATCAAAGAAATTGACGTAAGCATATATATATGTTTTAATCAGCAATCCACACGGGGCGCCAAATATTATATTTCCCATCAAATAAAGATGGATTCCCTGTGCGCAATGTCTAATCAATTAGGTAGTTTTGATGTAGCACTTTTGAATGCTTATAAGGTTCTAATAATTATTTTTTCAGTTTGTTGAGGATATATTCTTGGAGTGGTTTGCCGTTGGGTCAGTAAATGCGACTAGAAGTGGGGAAATGAGGCTACTCTACTGTTTTCAGCTTCTAATCGCGACGTTGCCAATGAAGCAGAGCGGGTAAACGTCAGTTATACCGTATTATTATGTACACACTGAGTTGGGTCACAGGTTTGTAACTAAAGAGGGATAAGATGTGGCGAATTGAATGAGAATTACCTCGCTGAACGTTACATTCACAGAAGGAGTCATACATCAGCTTGAAATACGCAAAAATGAGTGATGATGAACGAGAACAATGCTGGAATACTGTGTAACCAAATGTAACCAGTGAAACTGCAATTAACTCGATACAATCTCTCCTGTATTGGTTGGCGCCTAATTCTGCCTTTTTCGAAAGCCACTCGTCCTTTGTAACGATATGCCTATAGTCTACTACACACTCTGCAAATACTGCAGTAAAGCAACTCAAGAAAAATCAAGAACAAAATTATGTAGGTCAGAACTCAAAGAGTTGTCAAGTGATTTCTTTTCCGGGTATTCATTTTTCTTTTTAAAGTTATTGTTTTAGAATTAACTCATTTAGTGTTTATAGTTATCATACCCTAAATATGGATACTCTGATCCGGGGGGATTGTTCATTCAAGAGAGATTCGGTACATGATACCTGTGAATAAATCATTCGCGACCAGACTTGCAATATTTGTTGCTTCTGTCAGCGCTGTAATAAATCGAATGCTGTGTCACCTTTGATTTCCAACTTCACTTATAATATATCAGATATTGCCGGTGATTATCATTTAAAGAGCCGATTGGTTTAAATTAATTTATTGCATGATTTCCAAAAACTAATTCGTCTTCATAAATAGAAGGTATCGGTACCATTTTCCTCACGTACGGCCACCTAGAGTTAGCTATCAGACGAAACCATTCACCAAATACTGAAAATACCTACTTGGAATGCAAACCACTCATCCGTACCATTGGTTAGATTGTGATAACCGTTAGGATGCATAAGGTAGCCGTTACATTCCTGTTGGGATTCGTGAGCAGTGCGTGAACATTTGAAACCAAAACTGAATTCGAATGGCGAACTTTCTGGATGGGATTAAACATATATATATATATATATCCAACAGCTACGTGATTGGCGATACACATCTTGAATAGATATTTTTACTAAATTAATAATTTATGTTCAGATTTATTTACTCGGTTTTCAAAGGCACCGGTACCTTTTTCGACCACTATAAATGGTTTTACCTCAAATGCAACGAATTTTGTCCTTTGGAAAATCAACGAACTTCCCAAACGTCACCCTCTCCCGATTGAAGACCATGGATAGTGAATGGAGTTTGCACCAATCCGAATCTCATAACAAACATGAACCTTCAAAAGAACCAGACAGGATCTTTCAATTTTTGGTTTTTTCAAGGGTCATCATCTCAATAGACGCACTTAGGTTAAAATCCATACACAGGCTCGCCTGAATGTTTCATACACTAATTTCCTACAATCCACGTCACTGAGGCCACATTCAATGCTCACATGTTGATTTGATACAGGCCGACCAATCTGATTCAGCTTTGCGAAAATCATCATGAACTGGACTAGTAGGATGAGTTCAACTTACTCATAGGTATACCAGTTCATAGTTGGAGGCTAAAAGACAGCTTCACTTATAAAAAGGCGCTGTTTCATTCTATTAGTTAGTCTTCTAATAATAAGCGATAATTATGACGTCCATTCAGTAATTTCTTTAGTTGATCATTCCTTCTATAGATATATCTAAAGATTCGGTGATATCATTTGTGTTCTGTCTATGTGGATCACAAAATGAAAAATCCTTGTTTTGCATCCTCTTCTTTCTTTCCTTCAGGAAATAAATGAGTCTGTGACAAACGGGGCTGGATTCCCGTCATATACCACTTTGGTAGCGGCTATCTGCGGAATGATTTCTATGTGCGAATGAGGAACTCATGAAATTGATGGTTTTGTGATTAAATCAGTTCCTGTTATAGTAACAATGATGACAGTTTTGTAAACAACGGTGTCGATTGTTGTTTTTGTAGCTCTAGCAGTATAACTTGATATTCAGTTTTTCGCCGAGCTTGGCAAACGTTTGCAAACATTTCATCACCAATCGAGATGAAATTCTCAATGCAGTAACTGGGTGAGCGCTTACGAGTGTCCTTTTCGTTATATAGGTCGTCGAGTTGTGTAGAGACTTGGCGTTGCCTGATTGGCTAATGTTTGTTCGCCTTGTGCCGATAGGGGATGAGGTGGACGCGAACATTCTGACGGCTGGTGGTTGATCGATATCTAAGCGCAACTGTTGTCACGTCTGACACGACACTAGTAAGCGCTCACCTAGTTACCGCATTGAGAATGTCAGCTCGAATGGTGATGAAACGTTTGCAATACAATTGCCGAGCTCGGTGAACAGCTGAACATCAAGTAACAATGATGTTCATTTTGGGAAATAACAACGGTCTTTTAAGTGAATACTTGTTGATCAGATAGACTTGTTTTGCATAAAAATGTGCGTCAAAATGGCTATTAAGCTCTTTTCTCTGAAATATTGCTTTCTTATTATGTTTTCACTTAAGCTTCCACAACAATGCACCCCGAATCTTGCATATTACGTAGTTCACCAAATGAGCAACTATTGGTGATTGATTCCACTGAAAATGGACTAGTGTTTGAAGCTTTTTATTGCGATTGGAATGTTTACGATAGCCAACAAAGAGCGCTGGACAGCTATTCCGTCCTGTTTGGGACTCGTCAGCAGTGCGTACGTGTTGTGCCCTTGTTAGGACTCCGAATATTCACCATCTAAATATCGTTTGAAGCATTTTAAAATGTTTTAGTAGCTACTGGTACTTTCCCGCTAGTGCTTTCACCAATACTGTCAACGAGCATATCCAGAAGACAAGTAAGTAAGAGTAAGTGTTAATTTAGCAAAACCTCTGGGGATACTACGGGTAACTTGATGACCTTGGAACAATCACGTCACGTGGTTTATTTTGTTATTGCCTTCATTGAATAATGCTCGTAGCACGTGTTAATTACAGTTAAAAAAACCTGTTACATATTTACTATTTTTGAGCTGTGAAATAGGTCAAATGTAAAAATGATTGATAATCATTTTTACATTCAGTCCCTAAATGGGCCATGTCAAATGCTACAAATTATCGAGCTTTCTAAAGTTTGGCTCCGGAAAACGCTATATGTGTGAAGTATGCACCAATTATTAGACAGCATATTTGCACTTATTGAAGTATGTATTGATCATAATAAGTGGTAGACAATGAAATAACTTCCTTGATGAAACTCAATCTCTTAACTGGAGTGGTCGTTGACGACTTTATCCGGATGCTTTCTGGCACATAAACTGAGATAATTCGGTTCACGTGTTCCACATGTCAGTAGTACGTTTCTGGATCCGCCTCAGCTCACTGCATCATAAAAGTAGTGAATGATGATCGTATGGCTAAAAATGGATGGATTCAAGAAAGGTAAGGTAACAATGGCTCTATTCTCCATTTGAGAATGCTTTGCTGTTGCCGCCTTTCGTTTTCCATCACCAAAATTGCATATGAGAAATGGCTCCGGTGTGAAAAGTGTGGCACCTATGTCTATTGTAATTCTAGGCTCAGAAATCCCCGAATTCAACTGTGCAGTGAATCTGAGTAGATGGGAAAAAGTGGATTCACAATATTCAGTAGTGCTCGTGCATGTATATTTACCGGGTATTATGGAATCCTATTCGGGTTCCAGACACAGGCAAACTGTTGTACTTGATGACTCGATTTTTATTAGCCATGACGGTCAGATTCATTTAACAAAGCATTCGCGAAGAGAATCCATGGACTCAATCTGTTGGCTTGTTAGACAAGCCATCAATTTTTCGCTGTTGATTTTAGGTACCACCCCATACGGAGATATCTATTTATAAGCTGTATAAAGTTTTAAAAGTTGTGAAAAAATTGGATAGGAGAAATTGGCCGGTACCTTGCACAAAATTTATTTATCTTGTCAGCTGTAGTGAGTTAATTGTGCGCGTGGAAGCCACAGTGTGAAGAAAATACCTCTTCTCATTTCAAGGTGAGACCACTGTTGCCCAACTCCCAATTACTCCATTTACGATCCTATGTGCACGCGTTCTCTGCCGTCATTCCTGATCAATATCCTTATGACTTCGGGGTTCGCATTTCGCTACGGGCTGCTCAACCGTCTCATCATCGCAATAAAGAACAACCGTAGGATAGCCGATTGCGCTCGGGCTACGGTAGAACCAGAACAAATCGTTTTGGAATTAACAGTGCGGGATGTAATATTAGACTACTATCGTAAACCAAAATGATATATATATATAGCGTACAGCAAACGTATATATACATATTAGGAAATGAAATGGTAGTGGTTTGCAATTCCGTCTGTGTGATTATGCCACATAAATGCATAAGATACCTTCAGTGAAGATCGCAACTTGGTATGCAAAGTAACCGGCTGAGATATGCAGTGGCGTCCTTATGCATCAATCAGCAACTCAGGGTTTGCAAAAGCACTAGCATTTTACATTTTTAAATTGTGTTGAATAGTTAACAGGAAAATGTTCGTTAAATCGTTAGCACTCATCAACGATTAAAATATGTTAGTCAATGTATATATTCTGTGGTTAAACTCGCCACTTTTCTCGTTCTTTGAGCGTATTTGATTATCGTGTTATCTCATGAGCAGTGATATCGAGCTTGTCCTTCCCACACTGAAGTGCAACTACGAACCGATGAGCTTTTTATTTCTCTTTTCAATTTACATTACAAATATTATGAATCTGATAAAAGAAATCGCTCCCTGTTCATTTCACGGGGATATCACATGCATAGTGATCCATTTTTATGATGGAAATCCGTCGTTCTGTGTTCCCGGCAGCTCGGTTTTCCATTCTTTGTATTCAACGATGCAGAACTCGCGATCCTCAGGATGAAATAATTTCCCAGCAGTTGCTACTGAATGTTCCTTGCTAACACATTTTTATGAATTTTGATGATTCATTGAATCTGAGGATGAAGGTTTCCCTTGAGCTGGGTCTACATATCACTGTGATTCAGTTTCCTGTGGAAATGCATCGAGATGCTTTGTTCGTTAAGTTTTATGACCGGCAAAATTTAACGTTACGATAAAAACATCAAAACAGTAAAGACGTTCGAACAATGAGGTAAGAGCAACCTTTAGTCACAAGTTACTTGTCCTGCGTTTAAATAAGAAAACTTAATATGTTATTGGGAAAACCGAGCAAATCAGATTATCATTTATGTCCGCGGTTCATGCCAAATGTCAGTGTTCAAATATTTTTGTAAAGCTACGTGTACAAAGAGCTCAACGCTTTCGATGGCCTCTAGCGTGCTTATCTAAGGGATGAAAAGAAACGGATCAGCAAATTCCAGAGAGAGAGAGCTAATGCTGTGGCAAAGGTGATAGAAAGAAGCTCCATAATAGCTATCGGAACGATACGTATTTTTGTTGAAAGTTGTCTCAAACTGCCAATGGCAAATGGTACTTGTCGCAGTCATTGATAGAATATCACATAGTAAGACACGGCTGGACTTGAGAAGATTGCAACTTGAGAAGAAGTGAAAACCACTTCCAACGTAAACGATCAGAAAACTACCTGACACCGTTTAAGTGTAAGGAAAAGCTATAACCAAAATAGATCTAAGCTAAGAACGAGACGTCAACTACAACTTCAGATGCTAAGGGCAGTGAAAATGTGTCAACATGAAGACCAGGTGTGCGGAGATTACGCTCATGAAATACAGTCAAACTACAGAGATGCGAAAGCAACCGGCACCAGTTTTCAGAGCTCCCAGTAGCCATAATATTTTCATTGTGCACAGAAAAACGCAAACGGTCGTGAGCGATAGAGTTGACAGACGGACAAAAAGTACAAAAAGAAATAGAATATAAACAGAAAGCACAATCGGTCAACGCACAATCTGCAGGACTCTAACAACTTTAGTGTGTATAATGCATTTATGCCTCAGACAGCCTCAATATGGTCTGTGGTGGGTGTCGGGCTTTGCGGCTGGTCACCCGTCCCTCGTACCTCGTGAAATGGTCCCATACGACGAAGCGTCTCAGATAGCCTCTGCTATGGAAGCCCTACTCACTGCCTTCACGTGGCGGAGGTGTTTACCCACCAAAGTGAGTGATCAAAAAGCCGACATCCGGGGCTATAATCGGGTTGATGGACGAACGGAAGTTCACCTAGGGGAGTTGACCAAATCCTGATTGACAACCAACAGAGAGAAGGCGTACGGACCACACCCACACCTTTCCGGTTGTGGCAATGTTCACTGGCTCGATTGGACATTGAGGTATATTGGGCACTTTGGACGTTTGACCCCGTCCGAAGGGAGTATGACTCTAGCTCCGGCTCCCAATGGATTGCGGTTTTCCCACCGCCGAGCTGCCTTGCTCGTCAGACTGTGGCTAGCCGAAAGCTCCGGTTGTGAATTCCTCAAGGAAATTCAACCGCATTGACCTGGGCAACCTGGACGTATCCAGCCCACAAGCCAATCATAGAACGCTTTTTTTTCATAAAGATTATTGTACCATGATATGTTTGACACACAGTCTGATCTCAGGCAAGGGATATAAATATATATATATGTATACAGTCATTCGAAAGGGATATATGCTGTTTTGCCTCCATACAGGAGCGCAGATCTAGTAAGCAATTCGAAAACTTCGTGAAATCAATTCATTGCTCTGGTGGGGCTACTTCTCAAACCGTCCACCTCAGTGTTTTGGTAGAATCCAGAATTAGCAGCTGAGGCAAATTAAATTTGTAATGCTTTCCGATTCATCGATCCAAATAGCGAGGATGATTGACCATGCATCCCTCGCGGAAGTATAAACCCCGACCCATCAGAACAAATTCACATCCTCAGTTAACTATCGTAGTGTCAACAAGGTGCACTTAAACCGTTCTTCAAACTCTAAAATTGTCGATCATTCCAATTTGTTCTGTGTCAATCCATGATAAATTTTATTTCAGTGGAATGACTGAAACAGCACTCCTTTTACGGATGGAAAACTGTGGGAACGTTTTCAAGTTATTTTGTGGGTAAAATGAGGGTTGGATGTGTGGCACTGTCTAATTTTTTGACCAACCTTTCGAGGCCATTGGCTTCTCTATGAACCTATTATTTATTCTTTGGACTCATCCATTTTGCAGAAAATAATCTGTGCGTGTTTCTCAGTCGATGCAGCCGATTTTCGTTTTGGTAGATTGACCTGTTCAGGCAGACTGTGTATGTCTTGCCAAGATCCGTTAAGTTCATCTTGCAATGACTGACAAATATGTTTTGCTCTTCACGAGCAGCGAGATGTCCTAGTGTGGATGATCCTGTGGGTTATGAAATGTCCTGACCAGGTGACAGAGTTCCGTAGGATAAAATTGCAAAACACGCAGTGCATGTTCATAAACTATAATTCCGTGAACCAGCTAAACAATACGAAAAATCAGTCATGATCGCAAAGGGGATCTAACATCCGGAAGCGAACGGGATCGATTGGGTGACTCACGTTGTAATATAAATCGCATCAGAGTAACTCCTTTAGGCAAGGAAAACGGAACAGTACCCGTATTATCTCAGTCCTTGCTATACGCTGAAATTCACTGAAGCTCGGTGGCATACTCATCCCAAGTTTGCCGTTTGGTGTTTCAACCGCTTACAGTTTGTATCCCGCAATGGTAATTATCGGCCTTGTTCCATTTATCCAGTGGCGAAAAGCGCGCACAAACGAAAACCGTGTTGTATTGACAACCACAATTCAAATGAAGCCAAATCGGAGTGGCTTGTAGTTCTGCGCTGGAAGTTGCGTACATCGTCTTTCTTGTCATCGCTACATTCACAACATCGGACTCTGACTGAACCAAACTGTTTGTAAATAGAGCAAAAAAAAATTGAGTTTGGCCTTCACTGCAACCGCGTCAACAATTCCCTGTTGGGAGTAGATGTTGCGATGTTGCAACATACAGACTGATCAAACATGATTAGCATATCCCCTGAAACCATCTCCAAGAATGTTCATTTGATTATCTTTTAAGCCAATATACAGGATCTTTGGGAATCTTAGGGGACTCTATAACGAGCACACAAAATGGGATTAGTTTTCTCGGTTGTATGCATAATATTGAGTTTAAAGGGAATAAAGAAACGCCGCGAAACACTTCATGTACCTAAAGGGTGAATTTTCATCAATTCACCAATCTATTCATTAGATACTTATTCAAATTAAGAACCAGAATAATTGCATACTTTAGCAGATGTAAAATTAAAGTACACCAATTTTCCCTAAGCTGCTTCACATTGGTTGTACGCTAAACTAAGAGCCGGATCAGGTTAAGAATTTCTTGGTATGTGTATTTTGATATAGGTTCCAGAAAGAGTTGATGTTTGGATCACATCCGGGGATATGATACAGTTTTAACAATTACGGAAGGCAAACCGTGCCCTTTCTCATATCCTATCCTATGGAGCACCTTAGCGGAAGCATTAAAATGACTGAAAACAAAAATCTCAACCACGAAAATTCTAATAATTCCATTATATTGGAACAAATGGGGGAGGATTTGGAAAATAAGATGAGATCTTTTTTTTCAATCAGAGATTGAACTCGGGATGCGGTATAGGCAATTTGGAACGATGCATGGAAGAATAGAGTTATGTTCAACAGATAGCTTCCTATACCTGTATGCATAAAGCAACAATTTTCTAACTCCTGTAAAACGGTAATAACATGAGTGGACAAACAAAGGTTAAAGGCGGAGATTCTCACGAGTATTTTCAACAAACCAAGATTCGGGCTACGAGGCTATTGATTATGAGATCAGAGAGATTGCTTACCAACGCGGGCTAGTTTTCAGAATAAAGGTAATATCGAATGTCTTCAATTGGACTTAATATACCGAAGTGCATGCAAGTGATTCAGTTATTATACTTGTTCACTTTTCCATTTGTAAGAATGTTCCCAACAAAGCCCACATTATAACAATGAGAATTACCAATTTTGTATAACAGGGTTTAAACGGGCATATACGTTTGGCCTGAGTAAAAATAAACAATTATAAATATTGAGGAAAAGTGTTTTCTTTTCGATGGGAAAACATTAGAAAATTTCCAGTCGGTTTCTACTTTTATAACAACACGTCATTTGAAGTAAAATAAAGGTCTGTCACAACAAAGGAAATTAAAAGGTGAGTTAGATCACCACTCAAGTAATTAGCACCAAAAGTTAAGCTCCCGTCCCTGAAAGTAACCACACATGGATAAACGGTCAAATCGCCATCCGATTTTCGGTGCAATGTGTGGTTCGGTGACTATCTTGCTTCGAGAAGATCAATATCTTGTTCAGTTGTTAGCGGTAATGAATTTGTGATCACCAGGATGCAAATAGGCGTACGCGATCTGATGTTCTTTGGTAGTTTAGGTATGATTAGGCTAAAAATTATCAATAATCTTTACGGGATGAGTGCGTGTGCAAGATTGATCCGTTAACCCACTCACTTAAAATGAACATAGTCAAAAATGTTCAGTAACACAGGTCACGAAAATAGATTTGTTTAATTATGTAAATAACTTACTTGCATACGATTACCACTATCAATGAAACAACACGATCGAACAAATCCCCATTCAGAGGTGCACAATATACTGGTCAAAACCAGTTACAATGCACGTGTCTGCATTGATATTCGGCTTAATGTTGCATCCAATCAAGGATCGAGCTTTATGCTGTCAGTTTTTCTTCATTCACTGATGAATGAATGCAAAAGGCAAGCTTATTTACATTTCACTACTCAGCCCTTAATAGATCCAATTAAATGTAAGTCTCCTAATTAATACCGGGACGGTTGCCAACTTGGTAAATCAAGGATTACCAATAAAGGATATTTATTATTCAATGATGATATAAACGCAAAGGTCAGTTTTCTATAAATTCGCCCCAGCTGATTTTAAGCATCCCAAACCGTCGGACTCCACCTTCATAAAGGTTACGATCTTTTGGTAAGCCCTCTGGTAAATGTTATTTATTTTTCGATTTAAACTGTATGTAATTTGTAGATCTCTTTGTAAACAGCACTCAGGAAAAGTGTTTGGTGCAAAACTCAGCCGTTTGGAAAAACTACGGACCCGTGGGATCAAAATGAATGTAATCCTTCCAATACTTCGAAAAAAGAAGAAAAGTTTTATTCACGTTGAGATTAAGAGTAGCAGTCAGCAATTGTGCCGGGTCACCCTGGAAACTCTTCATGGTCTTGGAGGTTTAGTAACTGCAACTTACGAAACCGCCGGGTTATATAGTGGGATGCATTATAAAACAACATCGAGGAGTTTTCAAAACTAATTAAATACTTTTTCAAACATCGCATCATATACGGGAGATCATTTGAAATGACTATGTTGGGAAATTTTCAACAAAATAGAGAAGCGAATTACCCTCTTGATCAGCTGAGCCGAAATCAATTGAGCGTAGTCTTATTCATGGCAAACAAAAGAAGAGCCCCATTTGCACCAGGTTAGAGAATGTTATTTAGGAAACTTCTGAATATTTTCTCTAAAATTGTTGGCTCTGCAAACTATGTGAGATAAGGTAGTTTTTGACAAAGACTTGCTTCTCTAGTCTATCGAGCTAGAACAGAATTCAGGTTACAATTATTCTCTCGAGGCGTACGATTCCGGTAATACCCACTAGATAAATTAAATCCCATTTAGACTCCACAATGTTGATTATTGAAGCGAAGTTTGTTTGCGGTTTCCAATTACCTAAAAGTACTATAAAGTTTCGCTCTCAACGGTTGATCATACCAAAATGTGTGAGGGAATGCAAAGCTATTAGGACAGTCACACCAGTTTGGAAGGTATTGGGTGCAATGAAAATCGCGTAAGCCTAAAATTTAGTTTCAAAGCATTTTCTGGTTTTAACACGGGTTTGCACGAATCAATATTTTGCCGTATCCCTGGGTTACCATTTCATAGTTACAGCTATCACCTAATTATCTAACTGAAACAATGTTCCCTTAATGCTGTTCAATAATTTGGGCGTCATTGAAATATTTTCACTGGATGTTGCTTTTAAAAATATTGGTCTGAGCATCTATTTTAATGAAGTGAATAAACACATGTAAGAAGCTTATGCCTTCTGCTTTGACCCTACAGTACAGTTGGTGGAACGTACGCTATTGACAAAATTAGGCGGCGTCCAGGTTTGGGCCGGAATCCCAACGGGTTACTGAACTTTTAACAATTTAGAATGCAGAGTCGTGCCACTCAAGTACCCGCAAAAACCATACAACAACAATAAAATAAAATCAATATTGGACCAAAATGTGATCCAAAGCTGTCATAGGTTCTTCTTTTTTATAGTGACGTGCATCAATGGTACACTGTCATTCACGTACAGATATTGTCTGGAAGTACTGTTAGTGCTATGATAAAGCAAAAATAATGGTAAATTTGATAAAAAGGATAAATTTAGAAGGTGGTAATTGCGTTCAGGTTACATAGTATTTTCTTAAATCACGTCAAAAAGCTGGAGGATCATAAAGACCAAAACCTATGTCCTGGAGAGTTTGTATTATGCGGTATGCTGTTTTTTTAAATACGCACGAAGTTTCTCAATGGAAAATGATTTCAGAGTTCAAAGACGAGTGAATATGAATTTAGTGGAGACACAGCGTGACAGGCGCAAATAAATTGCACCGCCACATGTCGATCCCTACGCGAATGAAACGAGTGGAAGTCCTAAATTTCAATGGCCTCCTCGTCGCCCATTTCGTTTAGTCAGCAGTTTCGAAAGAGTAAGAGGGAACTCTTTGGAGTACTTGCTGTTCAGTTTCAGAAAGCCAATCTGCGATACTATAAGAACATCGGGCAGACATGCAACTAATTGTCTCTATATTTTTGCGCTCGATTTATACTTTGCCCCGCCTAACAATTGCATTTCTGGTGATTTTTACCCATAGTTGCTCACAAAAAAGAGGCAATTTAAGACAATTGACCGATGTTTTCCACGGATACACAATTAAATTGAGCGCTATCAAAGAAACTCAAATGAAAGCAAATCTTTAATTTGGGTGGTATGGAGAAATGTCAAAACCGCAGTGGTAACCAAAATAGCCCAGCTAGAATCCAAACGTCTGCCATATTTTATACAACTATTCTCTTATGGAATAGATTCACTTTCGCTTTTTGTAGGAGTAGACTTGTTGTCGTGCACGAAATAATAGAATGATAATCGGATTTTTGATACAGTACCCATGTATGTCTGCAAACTGTGGAAATATTAGTTGCTTCTTAGAATTTACGCCCATTCATGGAGGCTGCCTACACCTTGAATTGCGCATGATTTTCTAGGTTATCTGCGAGAGCACAATCTAGGTGCTGATATATTCACAATAGGATCACCTACTGACATCATACTTGACCTGCCATTTTTTATGTAAGGTGTCTGCACTTGCAGTTTCCCTTTATATATGTCTAAATTAACTCAGCAACGTGATATTTTGGTATAAAATCCATAATCGACGTTTACTTATGAGGGTTTTTTTCTTGGTCTATGTAATATTATGTCATCAAAGTCATGAGTGGTTTGGGCAAGTGTTCAATAAGAACAAAGGGTTTGGGCAATTTTCTGAACCCCAAGTACATTGTAAATCTCCCTGATGGAAACCCACTGTACATTATAAGGCCCAAAATCACTCAAAGCTGCCCTGGAAGTCTCGGGGTTCGAAAAGCTCCTTAACTCATGCTCTTTCCAATTTGTGTATTTTCACAAGCAACCGTTGAATGGTCGCGGCTTCCTTTCCAAGAGTTGACCGAACAAGTTTTTATTCGAAAAATGAAGACATTTTGTTTTTGTTATTTACGCAGGATATGTCAGTAGTTGGAAAAGTTGTTCAAATTATACTTTCCATCAAGAAAACCACTGCGATTCCGATTAGTTCCTGGGATTCATCATTCTGCTTTTTTACACACTTCACTGACAAAAGTAGTTTTACATCCTGGGTGCTCAATCCACTTCCAGTTTACAGTTTTGGGATTACTTCGCGGCATTTG
>UZAN01039452.1:9466-24806 GCA_900618425.1 Echinostoma caproni
TGTTTCCTCGCCAACCTGTGTCCCGCATTCCTGCCGCCGTCGTTTATCGTTTGTCGCGCTCAAAGCTTCCTATCGTCTCTCGCTGTGAGAATACGAGCCGAAGGACATCCTGTCGCGCACATTTGTTCACTCCGCTGCGCTGCGAGAGCCCAGAGTACGTTCTTATCACAATACTACTTTAGTATCAAGTGCATAAGCGGTATTCTCTTTTCGCTTGCCCTGAGGGTGTAGCAGTGCTTGGATCCCTCCGCGTCCGTTCCTCGTAGATGTGATTGTGCACACTTGAGAATGACTTTTGTGAAAACATATGAGTTCCTATTATACTGCATGACCTCAAGTTATATTAAGCTGTTGCAAATTGTGCTGAGCACTGATCTTTCATTCTCAATGAATGTTTTTGGGGAATTGTTTAGTATTTGAAAAGAGCTAGTTCTTTCTCAGTATATTTTGAAATATTAAGTCCCCTTTTATCCATTTCATTAAAAGAAAAAGAAAAAGCTTTCGCTTCTCACGCCCAGATGACCAAATTTATTAAGACATAACGTTTTTCGACGTTTTTCTTCGATATCTGAAATTCGAATCCAATTTGAAAAATTCTGCAAAATGATCTCCGTCAGAAGACAAGAAAGTGAACCACAGAAAAACTAGTTGGTTCACTGCCACAGTACCGTTCACCTGTGCTTTCCATCCCATTATAAGAGCACATTCATAATCTCTCACATTTGTAACAGTTACACAAATAAAATCTGATATTCTATCCACGAATATGAAGTTCCACACATCACCAAGAATGCTTAACAATCTACAAACTCTTGCCCAATTTGAAAACTTTTATGATCAGTGAAAAGAACTTTCACCCAAATCAGCCAAAAACGCCTAGTGAGTCCGTGCAAAACTGGTGGATTCTTGTCACTCCCACTTTATTGCACTGGTTTGACAATACTGCTGCCTCACTCTGGAGCATTAGACAACTCTGAACCGGAATATGAGACTCTCAGAGACTCTGAACGGTAATTTCGACGAAATACAGTTATGTCGCCAAAATGATCAAAATTCTTTCGGATACTAGAAAATTATAAATCGACAACACACCACAAAAATGTCATCTCATCGAACACCTAATAAAAAGAAAGCTACAGATTTTTTGATTTATGGCTGCGTTTCTGAGGCTTACTATAAAAACAATTGAAGTCACTGGGAACGGAAACATCACAAATGAGAGTTTTGGCACAGTTCACAAACTTGGGGCTCCAGTGAGACCAATTCTGTGCATGCGAAACTCTCTCGAAGGAGGGTAGACATTTTAGCTGTCATTCGTAAGTCTATTATACCCCTTTGTTTAATAGAGTATTTTGAATTGTCTAACATTTTGGAAAACCGGACAGTATCCTTAAAGAGAATGTATTCGATAGATGTGGGTTCGCTTTTCACCAATTTACCACTGAATAACAATTGATTTCCTTGGAAAATTTTCCCCTTAATATTGCTCTTGGATACTTAAGAGAACTTATTCTTATGTGTGTAGAAAATACTCGCTTTGAGTTTGAACGGACCACGTACAAACGGATTGATGGCGTGACAATGAGCATGGGCAATGGGTCTCATTTGAAAGGATGTATTTTTCGAATGAACGAGAGAAAACTAAGAGACTATATATCCAGATCCACCCCGTACAAACGTTAGGTGGACGATATTTTTATTGTTACAGATTATAGACATGTTTAAACACTTTGATAATATTTTAATTCAACCAATCTACATCTCTCTGTATCTCAAGAAGCAGATTGATACGATCAATCCATGGAGTTGACTTTCTACTTCTATATTTAGTAATCTTTGCATAATTTTGCACGTTCATTCACCGTAATTGAACAAACCCATGTACTATATGGGTGGCTGCTTGCTTTAAGTTAACGATTGAGAAGATTGAAAGAAATGCTAACATCTTGCCACATTTGTCTTCTTGCTATATTGCTGAAAAGAATTCAATACTTCACAGACAGGATATCTGTAGTTTTTCATGCATATTTCATGCACCACATTTACATTACGTTCATCATCAACCACCAGGTCGATCTACGCGATGTATTTCCTCGTATTTTACAAAGCACTTTGCTCGTGGTAATACCCTATAGCTAGTGATCAACAGAACTATATTCGATCAACCTTCAACATGATTTTGGCGAGAATACAAGGAAATTACAAGTTGATATCATGCAGACCCGGGTTCAGAACAGTCTGATAGCGAAACGGGAAATGTGATCAGACAACACCTGAGTGCAAATTAAATCAGCCACTCTTTGTGTACGCAATCCTCTCATTGGTAAACACACCCACACACACAAAACATAGTTTAGGTATGCACGTCACCAATATAAATAAACATGTGCTTCGGATCGATAAAACGTATTTAGAATAGAATATAAAAAAGATTTTGAACAATCAACAGGATATAATTGTCCCACCCCGATTTGTGACATTGTTCGTGCGGATCGATCTGTTTGGGTAGACTAAAAATAGAATCAGACAAATCCGTTAGAAACCACTTCATGTGACAAAATAGGTTATTACTTGTTGTCAGCCGGAGACAAACAACATTGTTATTTCATCCTATCATTTTGTTGATCAAAAGCTTAGTTTCCAGGCCTTATCGAAGTTTGAGTACGCACAATCGTATTACTCTATATTCCAGTAATTTTAATAAATGAATGTTTGATGACGACGTTACATTGCCCAATTAAATATGCTAGTTTTAACATTCTAACTTTCCGGAAAAGTACTAAGTCCCCTGATATGAAATCGCTCGTTAAAAACCATTTAAAAATAAAACTTGATTTTGTGGATGCTGCAGAGCCCTTGGTTAACTGACTAGATGACTAAAATGATATTTGAACGGAAATTATATTGTCGTCGTAAAAATATTGATTTTCGGGACTTTAAATTAACGCAGTCTGAAGTTAGAATCTGGATAAAATGGAGAACACAAGGCAATACAACCACAAGTTTTTAAAGCGTTGTTTAATCGCCTAGCTGTTTTGGTTATTAGTTTATTTTGAAGAAGAGCATTTCTTTGGTGATTGCTGACAGCCAAAAATTCTGTTCATTGATTTGGCATCTATTCGCGAACAGCTTGAAAGAAAATTGCTCGGGTATTGTGATCCTTGTTCAACATAATGGCTTAGATCAGGGATGTATTTTAGCGAGAAGAGATCTACACTCACATTCACTGAACTGCCGCAATGGTGAACCGAATGTTACTGAAAACTTTTGCTGTTCTGAGAAAACATCATCATCAAAACCAAACGTTTATTGTAACACGGTTTGTGCAGGTGTGCAAGAAATACTAAATAACCTATGAACAATTGAATACAATCGATTTCGGATCGATCTGCGGACGGGTTTAGAAACAAAGAGTACCAGTCAGAGCATTTACAGAATATATTATACAAGTTCCACTGAAAATTATTCAGCCTTCATTATTCTATTTGAAAATAGGTCTAGTATTGAGGTTTGGAAACCATTCTACCCGAATACGCATTGTGGGAGAAAAACAATGACAGATACCAGGAAAAAATAGAGTGAAGGAAATGATGGCTAATTGAAACTACAGTTTACTGCTACAGTAAACTACTTCAGTGTAATACCGGTGCAACGTATGTCATAAAAGCCACTGTCGAGGCTTAGTTATTACAGGTTTTCGTCTATAGCTTCTTGGAAAATGATATTCTAAAGAGGATCGTTTGTGAGCAGTGTTTATTGTCCTCGACCTTCTAATGTATCCATATGTCAAGAACAGAGTTCACTTTAAGTGGATATACGAAAGGGTAAGCACATACCTTTTGATTTATTTCAGGGCTTGTGAATGCAAAACATTGTATCGTTTGAGTTAAACTTGAGATTTTTACTCCTAGGAGTAACGCATATTAAACAGACCACTGAAGCTGTACGAGATGTATCAAATGGTTGGACGATACGGGCACATCGGTTAAACCTCCAATCAGCATGTGCTGCAGCATGCAACCCCCACACCTTCTTAGCTCTTAACCGAGTTTTGCAGCATCAACATTTATAGAAAATAATTTTTTTCAACAATCGTTGACTTCAAAATATTCCGATACGTTGTATCTGACGCGTCTGCAGCGGTGTGGCCAAATTTTGTGTTGAGGCTGAAGGACTACGGGTCTTGGCTAAAGTACTGCAGGTTTTGGCTAAAGCATTTTGGGTTTTCTCTAAAGGATTACGGATCGAGGCTGAAGCATTGCAGGTTTTGGATAAAGCTTGATGGCGAAAGGTGTAGAAAGAGTAAAAGGCGAAGGCCCTGCGTCCAATGGTACATCAGTGGCAGAAGCATTGACAAATGAATGATTCTCAATTTTCGGTAATCACTGTAGCTCACATTAAGAAATACCTGGAAGGTTGAAGTAAAAGGAAAACCCTCAAACCGATTCGCTTTCTCATTTCGTTAGACCGAGAGAAAACTAATCTAAACCATTGTTCGACGAGCACAAGGATGGTCTCAGGTGTAAATGCAACGAAGTAATCTATCAGGTGAGAGCTTACTACACTCCATTGTTATTGTTGTTTTATTTTCACAGTGCAATGAGTGATATTTGTGAGATAAGTATACTTTTTCCAGTGATGTATGCACATATTGATACCATAAGGCGAGTATCTCTCACAAATCTATCAATTACAACGAGCGTTTTTATTAGTAAACGGTAAAGGGTGCCGAATTCAGTGAATTGGTTTATGTCAATGAAGTCGTCGTTGTTGGTACTCGAACGGGCCGGGCAATTCTGTAAACCTGAAATTTCATCAACGAACGGGCACTTATTTGAAGAGTTATTGCAAATACACGTTGAGAACCAAACAGTTGGAAGTAGGTGTACAGTGCTTCCAGGCTGTTCAATTCACGCTCGAATTTCTCTGTACCAAAGGAACTTTGCCACATAAACGAAATCAAGTATTTGAAGTACAAAGTGGCTGAAGGGGACAAGGGGAATTCAGTTTATCTGGTAAATTTATAAGCATTCCATCAGGTGAACCATTGTATGCTAATGAATTAGGACTTGCAATCGCTATTGCTTCAACCAAAAGGTTTCTCAGACTAGAGATAGTTCACCTTTCTGACTCATTATCTATTCGCATCGATCTTGCTAGTGAGCTTTTACAGGGATTTCCTTACCTTTATAATGATTGATCTTATTTAGAATGCAATGATGCAGACGAAAATGTTGTTAGCCTTTCCAGAACGCCACAGAATTCAATGTATCGTTACAAGAAGATATATCACTACGGATTTTATATTTAACAACTGTCAAAGTTTAATTTTTTTATGGAAGTTATTACAAGCTCCTGCTTCTGTTATCCTCGCAAGGTATTTACAAAATTTAATCATTTCTCGGTAAAAGCTGAGAAACTTTATGTATTGCATTGAGATAACACATGATTTAGTCTTCGAGTGCTTTGTATTTTTAGTAGTGTTGGAACGTGAGGTGTACCAAAGTTTCATTGATTCTTCGCCTGAAGGATTCAATATTTGTTGCACAGACAATGGAGATGGAAGGAGGTTCCAAGTGATGCACAGTCCGACGACAAAAGATTGATGCCAGCGTTCTGACTTTATTTAGTGGCTATCCTTTGTGAACGTCACAGCATCCCATGATCACACTGTAGATATGGGTTCCAGGCAC
Organism: Echinostoma caproni; assembly: GCA_900618425.1. NCBI lineage: Eukaryota > Metazoa > Platyhelminthes > Trematoda > Plagiorchiida > Echinostomatidae > Echinostoma > Echinostoma caproni. The sequence continues at coordinate 15,160 of UZAN01039452.1, forward strand.
ACTGTGGCAAATGATTTAAAAAACCCAAGATTTTCCGTTTGCTGTTTCATGACACTATTTGCATCCCTGAAGCCTGTCGGCTTCTTGAGCGTATACATAGTTGTGGTTCTCACTTCCGTTTTCAGCGTACATTCAATGACACGTGGAGTACGCGGTTTAGTCCCGGAACGTTTGACCACAATATGATCTGAAGACCTTGAACAGTGGACGATGGATTGTTCTGATACCCGTTTTGGGAGTGTGTAATTATTAATATCACATTCCTTTCACTACCGAAAATGTTTTACAGACACTTGATTTTGATTTATCAAATGCTGCATAACCCTCACTATCCATGGTGTCCACTGCTAACGTGGTGACCCAACTTTTACCTCATGGGACCTCAATTACATAACCGAGGCAGTAATTTCGACTAGAGTACCAGTGTCCCTTCCTCAGCGTCAAAATCCGCAACCCTTGTGAAGCTTTCTACCTCATTCTTTTATTTGTACATCGGCAATGGATTGCTCAATTTAAGAGTTTACGAAAAATTGGTAAAATGAACAGATCGACCACTAGAATACTCTAAATAAACGAATAAACTTAGACAATGAAATACTTTTCCAGTTGAAACTATATACTAAATTTCCCATCAAGACCGAGAGAGAATACACCGCGTCGCGAGATGTTAACATTTCTCCAAATCTCGTCAATTGCTGACGTAAAACGAACAGGCGCATATGCGTATAGCACATTGGGTTGGTAAATCTTATTGATCAAACATGCATAGATGGATAGGGGCTATTAAAAGTAAAAATACACGAGGTCAACTCCGCGGCAGGTGAACTCATTGCATCAATGCGGATTGGGTGCACTAAATGGAATGATGTAACCTGATTCATAGCTTCTCACACTAAGAGTTTTGCGTTGCAAACAAACTCGCAAACTCGATCAAAGTTTGGTGAACATTCTAAATACCATCCATAAATCTGTAACATCTCGTTTAAAAACAACTATTTGGAAATCTCCAGGTGTTTGGAAAATATGACAAAATCGGTTGAAAAAATATACGCACCAGATATAGATTACTTTGTCACTGACGGCAAATGTTCCTTGAAATGTCAAGTTTTCGTGTGATTATTTTTTTCCCGGGTAATTTTCCTTTGTTATTCGTCCTGAATACTCAAGAGAACTAATATTTTTGTGTATTGAAAACATTCGCTTTGAATTGCGCAGGAGCCACATACAAACAGATTGATAGTGTAACCACGGGGCAGTCGATTGGGATCAATTCCAGCCGATGTATTTTGTAGAACGCTTGAATAAAAAGCCTGCCTATAATATCTCTCAGTTCACCTAGGACAAACATCGTGTGGCCGACATTTTTGTTCTTACGGAGCGAGTACATTTTGACTCCCTTTTGAAAATATTCAACTCCGTCCATCCACATCTTTTCGTATTGCATGAAGGTGAACCCTATGATTTCTTAGCATAATATTAGAAGAACTAGGCGTTTAGATGGCATATTATAACGTTCTGTTCAGCGAAAAACAGTAAGAAGCGGTTAGGATCCACAGTTACCTCGTTTCTCATCTGTTACTAAAAAAAGCAGATTTGCAAAATCTCTGTTCCACTGAGCCAGGAAAATGCGTTACCCAGAAACACTGCAAGATGAAGAGGAGTTCCTAATAAAATGGTTACCCAGATGGATTCATCGAGATCGATATTAACTTAGTTCTGTCTGACATTGTATACTAGTTCACTTGTAGTTGCTGTGAGGCATCACTAGTCAATTATTATAACAAATGACCAAACACTTTCTAAAGTGGTTGGTGAAGTCAATTGATCAACCCACGCTCAATAGTCAGACGACCAAAATAAACTGTAGGTCATTCACTGCAAAACACCTCATGATCCCGTTTCCATCTTTTGAAAGCCTTATTACGTAACCACAATGCAAACGTTTTAGCACTTACTGACTCGTTATTAAACAGATTACATCATCTTGTTTTTTGCACCCAAGTCTCATTGACGTAATTAATTTGCTTGCCTTGCGCAGTTGACCACTTGGTTTTATTTTTACTAGCCCTAGTCATTCTGTACTCGTTTGTTTCCTAGGATTTAGCAATGTGGGCGGTGGTGGCCAAGTGGCGTTAGGTCACCAACTGGTGATCCGAATGTCCCGGGTTCAAACCGCTCCACCGCCGCCCGTCTTCCTTATGTCTGTATTTTCCCCAGGCAGCCTTTGTATGGCCGCAGACTCCCTTTCTGAAAGTTGACTGTACAATTGTATATTCAGTAAGTAGAAAGCGGAAGTAAAAAGACATTTAATTTAATTTTTTACGTATACCTGTGTGTCTGACGTCAGCGATTGAGGAGATGAAATGGAATGCCATCATCTCCTGTCAGGTTGTCGTTCGGTTTTGATGCCATAGGCAAAATAGATGCAGTATTTAAAAATACTTAATTTCGTTTTCTCTGACCAGCTACCCAAATCGATCGGCAAAATTTCCGAATGACGCACAAACTGCACCACCTTGTAAGTGTATCCAAAGGCGGATTTTGATGCTGATCTCGAAATATATGATATATTTTCCATCAAGGTCACATGTTTTATTGTAGTTCAATCATCTTTCAGAATTATCATCTGGACGCATTCCTGTTAGTTCGGGTTTCACCCTAAAAGACGGCTAATAAATTCAGAAACAAATCTGTTCAAGAGCACGTGAGGTCATCTTTATCGAACACAAGTAAAACGGAAAACTCCACATGAAGCTCTTATTTATATCAGGACGTTTTCAATGAGTTCCTGCTCAAGCCATTACGATCACATTTATGCAAGTAAATAGCGGGAAGGTATTGTGCTTGGGTCAAACAGTCGAGGTCAAGTAATTATATACCATAGGGATGGGGTAGGGACTCGTTTGTCTCCAGTCGTCTTGTTCAGATAAGAACGGGTTACGTAAGCGTTGATAATTGATTTGGGCCAAATTAACGCTCATGCGTCATGTTGTCCGTTTTGGGCCACTGAAGTTTAAGTGCCTGAGCAAGTGTTTTTTGAGCACAACTCTGGCAGTTGCATGAGTTTTAATTCGAACAGCATTTGAATTGTGTTGTAATACATGATGGCGAAAGACGAATTAGCATTAACCCTATGTCTCGTTTCAACCAAATGTGCAACTATCGAACTGAAGATAACTCCGATTCATCCGTGTCTAAGTCACATGGGTTGATATTCCATGATGCATTTAGATAGCTTCCTTGTCGTACGACCTAGGTAAGTGGCACCACAGGTGCAATTGAATTGGTAGATGAGCATTGACGAGGTCAACATAGGCAACTTATCCTTGTTCCGACGGGTGATGCCGAAAACACGCATCTGAGTTTGGTAGTATTGAACGTCGCTTTAATTGCGCCACTCGAGATTCTAGTAACCATTTTAACTACTGAATATCCTTTGAACGGAAGTTTGATGATCAAAACCTTTTTCTCAGCTCTAGCTTTAGGCTCCTGTTTTGTTCTTTCAGACCGGTTGTGATGAATGAACGTTTCCGGGTAACCATTTTCTAACAGCATCTTTCGCACAACTACTAAATCTGTTTCTAATGCGTCTTCTGAGCAGATGTAGAAGGTTGTGCACTGTCCGTTCCATGAGGCTTTTCGATGCACTTTCCGCTGAATGGAGTCAACTCAACTTGATGGGGAAATTCCAGTCCCATTAAATAGGCTATGGAAGCCCCGAGAGTTAATTTATGAGGAACGTTGCCTATACTAAATGCCTCATGTGAGGAACTGCACGTATCGATCCATTGATAAAAATAAACTTAGAAAAGGTTTAAGTGCAATCTGAATTAAAATTCAGTTGTGGTGTCGTCTGCTGGCTAGTCGAGTACTCACCTTCGTGAAGTGATTCCAGTCCCGTTTCGGGTAACAAACTTGAACAGTCCAGGCTCTTCGGCTGTTGTTGTTTGCTGGTCAACGAAACCGGGACACGACGTTTGGATCGAACGAAAGGAGGTGGTGATTTCATCAATACTGGCTGTTCACTAATGTTCACTTGATTCTGCAGTCTGCTCTCCGGGCACGGTACCGAGTTACTTCGTCTCACTTTTGCTGCAGATTCGATCATTTCCTCAGAGATCAAGTGATGTGCGTGCTCCATCGGCAGTGGGCTTTGATATTCTGTTAGCAGTTGACGAAAATTGGAGAAAATCAAGGCACAGGCCGTGTTTGCCTCGCGTAGATTGGAGCAATTGGTCACCTCTTCGCCACTGCTCTCCAGAACCGCACACAATCCATCGTTTGCGTCGCACAGTTCTCGATTCACCTCTCTGTAAATAAAACCACCTGTGGTTACCGGTGCTTGAAAATCACATGAGCTTCAATCAGGTGAGATCATGTACTCATACAGTAAAGGGAAATAAATCGATTATAATCTGAAAGGCATTTACGTTTGGGAGGATTAAAACAAATTGGCAGGAGTATCACACCTGTTTTATCGTTGCGGATAAAAGAATTGCAAAAGTGAAATGTGTTGCTGGAGTTCAAGCTCCCGCATGAACCCGCGCGCACACGCACAGACCATCCACGCTCTTTGTACGGCGTATACTCTGCGTGTTGATGCGGTGACGCTACAGTCACCACTAGAGGCTTTTACTAGTTTGCTAGCCAACCAAACTGTTGAGGTTTTAGAAAACACCAGGCTGTAATCTTGGGCAAATTAAACGGGAAATTCACCTACTACTTCGGCACAGCTTCCGCAGAGTGGCTCCTGGTCTATGATGATCGCGGTCTAACAAATAGTAGGTATCCGTCCTCTTCTACGTTCAAGTTTTTTCCATATGCATTACCTTATATCTATATCGCCTCACTAGTATGAGATGCCAACAGAGTGTAAAAATTGAAGCTATTGGCAGTATTGACAGGTAAGTAGGCGTTCCATTTCCATCGCATGTAAATGCATGAACTAATGGGGAATCAGCGATCTCCCAAGGAGTGAAACCCACTAACAAAACCATCAAGAAAGAATCAAACCATCAAAACAATCAAGAATGGTGCCTATTAACAAGCTGGTTACTGTAAACATTTTAGAAACAATATTTTAAATGGAAACAAAATGGAAACCAATTATCAGCTGACCAGGGTAAACTTAACTGATCATTATTTGACAGCTTTAATCTTCACTTCAATTTCCATAAAGCGTTCATAAAGGTAAATCATTTCTTTAAAACTGGTGACGGGTTACACTGCGTACGGAAACACAAGATACATCGGATCGCGTATCAGTTTCAACAGAGGAAAAAATTTCCGAAGCATATTCTCTGAATTTCAAAATAGCTGCGATATACGAATCTTCAGACCATTTATGCAGGTGGAATGTCATTCGCCTGGATTTTAATGTTCCTCTCCCTATTTTAATGACTAAAGAAAGGCCTCCCCATGCCCATGGTACGTGGCTACAGCATCACTTATCATTGTGAAAAATTAATAATTTATTCTCCGTATTATATTTGGATTTATGCTTTTGTTTTGCAGAGAATCAGCCCAGGAGGAGATAACGAATAAAATCGACCAGAACGGGGGTGATAGCAGTTCCGTATGTGCATCCGGAATTCACTAAACATATCTGTTCTCCGTGACCGTAGCTAATTTCAAGCCAACTGTACCGTAAATGTTCTCTACTGGAACACAGAACGCATCACTTCAAACAATTTGGATCGATTATCTGCCTAAGGCGTTCACTGCAGTAAGAACGGGACAATGCGTTGAACACAAATAAATCTTTCAATAGAGATTCACAAATGAAGCTATTGAGTTCTGCTAAAATGGCTCCACCCGTGAACCGCTGTGGCGTGCAAGGAGTAACGAGGCTGAAGAGAAACGCACAACCACGATGATATGGAACAGTCCAACCTGGTAGTTGCTTCAATTCAACTTACTGTAGCAAGCATAACTGGCGTTTCAAATTGGCATTTTCTTTCACGACCTCGACAAACGTTGCAATGTGGCTACGATTTGGTTGGAAAAGAAAAAGAGTAACACATAAATGTCAAACATTTCAAGTTCAATTTTTCATCAATCGTTATTAAAGATGTTCTGATCGGGCTATGCTTCAATGTCCTTTGAAAGAGCAGCCGAAAATTCCAGAACTTTTATATTCTACGGAGTGAGGGTGAGACACCAAATGATGGAACCCTGCGCAAACAGAAGATATGTAATAATGTTTTTGATTTATTTGAACTGGCGTGTCAAATTAACACTCATTTGATGGACGTGCAGTTAAGCAGGCAAGATTTCAACCGGTTCTGCCCTTAATTTTCAAGTTTATCCTGGACGCAAAGTCTTATGTGAAACTACGTTCCCAACAGAAAGAATCATCATTGACTTAAGCGGTTAAATTTTACTTATTTAATAACTTTCATTATGTCGAGGTTTCGGTAACCATTTCCCCAAGTATACAGTCATATTTACCGTATTTGTATAAGACACTTTCCTGACCTTACTGTTTACCTTTGTCTCTGTTCTACAGTTCATCTATCTTTCGAATCTGGAAACCGTTACCATCAATGCAAAACATTAACAGGTTGATCTGAGATTTACAACCTTCCAAAGAAAATTTGAGAGTTATCTTTTGACTACCGAGGACTAAGAATGAGAATCAAAGTTTCATTTCAATTGTAGTTTTGTAACCCATTTGCTCTGCTCTCATTCATTTCCCACTACCGGTTCTGCTCACTTTCTGAAGAATATTTTCATTCATACTTGTTTACTACGCACTGTCTTTTACCTGGTGTGTGTGTAACCTACATGTTATTCAGAGACATCTCAAAAAAATCGAGCAAGGTCGACAACCCGGGCATGAAAGACGTGCACTGACAATCCGCTTCAACCACAAACCCTTCCTGTTCCACATGAAGCTCTGCCCACCTGTCATTCTCACGCCTCAGCACTCTACCTATTGTTTCACGTTCTCGTAAAATTACGTCTACAGAACGCATACTATCGGTCATGTTACTGGAAACTTCTCAAATCGGATCAATTTGTGTACATCTCAGTCTTTTACCTCGAACTTTATCAGATTAGGTGTTCATCAAAGATTCGGTTATCCGTTCAACGTCAGTAACTCGGATGACTTTAGGAATACCGTTTGCTCTCTCATCCGTAAGGGTGATGCTCGTTACGAAATAAACGTAACATTCATGAAAAACAATCCATGCTGATTTTGAACCGATCGATATGTTTGTCGACGATTGATACACGACAAGAAAAGTGTGAATTCTACCCTTATATTGGATTAACATACACCCGAAACACACGATTCTTTGCGCAGAGAGTATTATGTTACAGAAATTGATCAACTACCGAATTAATCTTCAGTGACCAGTGATAAAATAGTGTTGATTATTACCGATGATATCTTTCGTTATTTGAACAGGAATAAACATGTATTGTCGTTTTCCTGACTCAAATGTGATCTTTCCAAATATAATAAGTGGTTAAACGTTTCCAATTACTTACAGCATATTGTATAAATGAGATAAAATGAGACGAAGTATCACTGCATTGTGGTCTTTAAATAGTAAGCAGTACACCTATTATTCAAGCTAAACAGGCAAAACAGAACCACTTGGCACTTTGGCTTTTATTTCAAAGGAATAAATCATAGAAAACTTTTCCTATGCACCTGGTAATCTTCTAGCTGATTATGAATCCTATCTGGACCTTGATAACTCTTCTCAAGGATAGTATGCTTATCTTTATAAATGTCAATCACATACCACTGTATCCTTCAAATTCCCGTCACTCTCTCCAAAAATTAACGTGTCCAGAAACTGCCCCATTCTGTGTATGGGGCTCACATGGGTCTGGAGGAGCGCGGTGGACAATGTTTGGCGTACTAGTTTTAGAGTTTGCACGCGACCTACACTTGTTCAGCTTATCCATTTTCGATCTCAACTCCTCTCTAGTTAAATTTTCCTCTGTGATCGAGATCCCACCTTTTTTTAGGAAAAGCTTGCAGAAGTTCTGTAAAACCAATACAATGTTTCATAATTACCTCGATGGTTTTGTTTTTTCAGCCTTGATCGGCATGAAATGAGACTCATGTGTGCAGCTTAAAAACAATAAAAGTCTCTCTAAAATCCCGGATAAGAGATTAGCATCATTAGTAAGAACACTTCTATTGGGAAAATTAGAAGTTAAATTATTCGAAACACTTTATGACTGGCGTTTACATGCAGATGTAGTTCAGAAGTGATCATTTGGGGCCAAGGTGATTAGAAACGGCTATTATACGGAGTGTTACACTTCGCAGTAAAGAGCGTAAGGCAATCACCGGGATCACACAGGATTCACAGTCAATCAGAATTATTCCAAAGGAAGAACGCAGCCGTATTAGGGAACTGTACTGAAGGTTAATGAAGTTGGTAATGGTAAATAAATAGAAATACTATCGGTTTTAAGTATTTTATTTCCATTATGAACATGGCACAATAATCCCAGCCATTAGAACTTCATTGACACCAACATAGGATGGATCAATTGATCAATCAATTGGGACTACAGCAATATTTCACACCTATGCTTACCCCGTTCTTTTTTTTCAAACACGATCAATAAAGTTTATGGAACAGTCCACTATGAACCTACTTGTCCAGTTCACGGGATTTCTCATTGAACGTTTGACGCATTGTGGCCAGCTCTGTTCTGGTCTGGTACAACTGTGACCGTGTACTAGTTAGAATGTCTTCTAAGCGAGTTTTCTCAAATCGAAGCTGTCTGACCTCGTTCTGAAGGTTTTCCAAGCGGGAATCGATTAGTTCTTGACTCTGCACCACATCAGTGGCCAGGTTATTTTGCTGTGAATAAAGTGTGGTTTTTTAGGTGACATTGTTCAAAAATCGACTTCCATAGAGATGAAATAAAATAAATTCAAATTTGAATACAACAAAACTGACTGAATAAATAAGGGACAAAGTATCACGTTAAAAAACGATCAATGTATAACTGAAACATTTATTTCCTGAGATAAATTTGCAGAGAGAGTACAGCAAGGAGGCTAGGCTGCATGATTGCATGCCAACGCAGACGTTGCTGCATCTCAACTGGTACAACAATACGGTAGAGAATTACAGTTTGCATTGTTCAACATTACAACATTACAAGAATACGACCGGGACGAATCATCACACTTTTACCACTGCCGAAACAGTGATAGTGTGACTGACAGTTCTTTTGCACACACACATTCAAATGAATAGGAGGCAAGACGGAACGAGACGCAGGACCGTATACCGCAAGAGTACATGGACGGGCGAATTTCTACAGTTTCGTAGTTTCTTACTACTCAACTAAAAGGGAGGTGTAATAAAAACACTTCCATCGAACACGCCATGCTTGCACCAAGGGTAGCATCCAAGCGGAGCTAAACCAACTCCAATGAATTCTAGTCGAGAAGGGTTACCCTGGCAGTTTTATTAAGAAGTTCAGTTGGACATCGGTGTAAAAACCAGCAGCATACGACGTCCCTAAAATGATCTACATTTACGACGATATCAGCTTGATTTTTCACGACCGACTGAAAAATGTGATAAAAAGCACATAATGTTGCCAACCCAATCGTTCTGTACACAACCACTCCACCCACAAAGTGACACCTACCACTGTCC
>UZAN01039452.1:34022-46079 GCA_900618425.1 Echinostoma caproni
TGGTGAAAACCAATGGTCAGATTGCTCACCTTTCAATTTGCTGCTCAATACGAGCCTGTGCGAGCTTGCTTTTCTGAATGAAATCCACAATATCCCCCAGAACGGACTCATACATACGCGACAGACTTGGGTTCTCCGACAGTAACAGGTGGTACAGTTCGTAAATGTGTTCTTGACTGTGGATGGACGGCAGACGGGGGGAGGGGGAAGCGGGCGTTGAGAAATGTGTGCGACAAAGTTTATTACCGTTCACAAGTTATGGATGTGAATTCAAAAAGGGATAGAATGATATGCTCCATGGAAATGCAACTAGTTGTTTTTCCATTAAATTCAATACCGAAAAAGGGGGAAAAACAACAAAGCCAAAGGTAACGCATACGAACGAAGTAGGATAAGCTTTATTGTCAATATTATGTAATCAAGGCAACAAACCACCCGCGCATCACAGAAAATAAAACAAATTATAGCAAAACAATCGACATTAAAAGAAGCACAATGGCTGCATAAAATTGGGGTCTTGTACTTATTCCTCTATTACAGTTTTTATGCTAAACGTTCTGAGAAAGATATTGACGCCATGGCCCATGGAGATTATCAGAACCGATTAAAAGGCCTGCGCTCCGCTGATTGTTTTGTTTTGGAAGAGACTTTTAGGAAATAATACAACCTCTGGTTAACCGAAGAAGACGCGTTATTGGTAATCATTCTCCCCTCCCACCCATTGAATAGTTCTTACAAGATTATTGGTCAATTTGTTTTGGGTTTGGAATAGAATATAGGAAAAGCCTTCAATAGAAAGTAATTTTATCAGAAAGAAACATTGTGTGCGTGGTTCTGTTACTACTGTCTCCACTTTACTGGTGATTCCTTCCATATATTTCCCTTTTTGTGTCTAAGTCCCACTCACCTATTGGAAGTATTTCTTTTTTGCTATCGGTGTGCACCTTGGAGTGTGGTCATCACAAAAGCCTTTTACACACTCTGTCACTCCTAGTTCGTTTTAGTTACTTACTTAGTTACTGTTGCCTCTGTATGGTTTGAAAAATTCTTTGTTAACTGTGTGATGAGGTGCGTTCTTCCTACAGTGAATTGTGGACGCATTCTTGTTCACAAAATTTCCATTAATGTACGAATCATATACGTGGACCATGTCACCGAGTTTCTCGAATATGTATCTCATCAACCATCGCGATACGGTCTACGGGCACCTGTGAGTTTGAGCATACGCGACAGTTTGCATGATGCATCGATCGAGCAGTCTTACCACCTATGAGAATGACCGATAAAATGCGTTTGCACTAGCCGTGAATGACGGTGTGAATAGCTGTCAGAAACTACTGCTGAAAACTCACAAACACTTGGTAGTTAATGGTTTCATTGATCGCCCGTGAAACAACCGAATGGCTCAAAATACCCCCTTATGCTTACCTAAGTGTAAAATTTGATATTTATCATAAAAGGCGAGCTTACGAGCTGTCCTTACAACGGAAATACGTGGCCCTTTCTGTCATTTTGTCTGGACAAGACTTTCAGATTGTGTTCGCTCGGTGTTCGCTCTTGAGAGGAGGGGGTGGGTGGGTGGGTGGGACAATGTTTCCGAGCCAAAGGTGAGAGCTGTTTGGGAGTTACCGATTGATTGGGTTCACTTGAAGTTACGGTGGATTCACTTGAAGTTGAACAGGTATAGAGGGGAGCGCTGAATTAATTATATTTCAGTGTGTTGGGAAAACACAAAAATACTTTTCACGCTAAATTTCCGAAGTTCAAATCTTGGATGAATAGGTCGTTCCATAGTACGGACGAGTTCCTGTTAGACCCAGAGGATGAGAGAGAGAGACAGCGAAATGTGGTGTCTCTCAAGTGTACAGCACCGACTGAGCACTGCGTGAGAATCAAGTTTGATGAATTGCTATTCAGCATATAAAACACACCACATATTCAAACAGCTAACCACAAATACTTGAAATGAAAAATGTGTGCGGTCTTATGTTAATACTTGTATCATACTAAACCAACTCCCGGAAGGTACATTAATCACAATGGTTCTCGTTTCGTCACATGCATTAACTGCACGGTGCTCTTCATTATTATGCAATGGCATTTATCATAGAATTTCCCAACTGTGAAAGAATTTTCATTGGTCTAGAAGTTAAGTGGGATTGCCCGGAGTACTAATCTAACCGAATATACATTGCTCAGAACAGTTTGCACCACATGCTCCATCACCAACAATGCAGCCTAAGATCTAGTAAGAGTGTGCTGAGAATGAGAAAGTAATCAGTACTGGGTGCAGCTACAATGTGATCCATAGAGGGAGAAAAGCAGAAGAAGAGCGTTTTGATTGTAAAAATTCTGGGAGCGTAGTTATTAAAGATTGAAATTTATGGAATCTTCGAGATGCATGCCATTGTTCTGTGTTTTGTCGCAATACAGAATAATTAAGACTGAGCTGATCGAACTGAACATTTCAGAGCCTCTGAAGTTAAGCTGCCCGTTTCAACAAACCATGCACGTTGGGTATAAAATGCTTTGGTGATAGTCCGTTATGAGTATTGGGCAAAACATACCGGTTACATCAAATTTCCATCTGACCAACACAATTTCAAGTAGGAGTTTTCAGTCACAAAGTGTGGGCACTATTTGGTATTCCACTGGGAGAGAAAGCTAGGTGGCGCAATAATAACTCACCCAGCCAATAGCGTGTTGTGAAACATTTTAATATTCACACATGGCAAAATCATTTTTAACCCGAGTTGTCCTTTATGAGTTTCATAAGCCACTAGTTAGTACGAATGAATAGCCTTTCTATGGATGTCATTCATATTTTCAGTACTTCGACATATGCGACTCAAATGGATACTCTCGGACTTCAGAAAATATGAAATCGATAAAGAGTCCTTATTGGTTTGGCGCTGACGCACAATTAATCGGACGTTCTGAGACAACTTACCATTGCAAAGCTCCAAGGCAGTCGTCCACGCTGTTTAATTCGGGCACTGAAGTACTAAGCTGTCGAAGCCCACCAGAGGAGTGTCGACATTGTGATACATTTGAAGTTAGCCTGCTGATCAAACGATCTTTGTTTCGTTCTCGCGATCGAATCGGTTTAAACACCCCAGAGGTACGACGAATAGCTTTGGATAACGTGCCTCGTTCCTCCACTTCCGAGCTAGTGGCATCATCTGAATTTAGTCGGCTACGATTAGAGTCCGAGGATGTGCTCGAATTACTGTTTTGTGCAGTGACTGGCGGACGTGCCGCGGTTGTAGTAGCTCGAAGCGAAGCACGAATCACACTATTCCGACGAGCGATGCTTTTCAGGCATCGACGAAAATCGTCCACATTTACTCGACCGTCACCGTCGTGATCCATCTGTTTGATCAATTCGGACAATTGGGACTCGTTGAGACGCGATTCACACGCTTTAGCTAGCATGCTCACATCCAGGTAACCTTTGCGTTCTTCATCTAAGCGTGCGAACAAGTGATTGGCTTTAATGGATGCATCCTCAAATATGGAATCAGCAGACGATGTACGGGAATAGCCCCGGCGAACTGGGTTCCCTCCGGACGAGCCGGACGAAGATACGTTTGATTGACGGCGATTTTCAGCACCGCTCATTAAGTTGACCAAAACAATTGTGTTGAGCTGGTGATGCTAGATGAGCAAGATTGAGATGTAATGAGTAAGATAGAATGGAGAATGACAGTCGCTGGTTAACTCATTCTCACCCAATGTCACGCGCTAAAAGAACACCATGGGAACGTTCTCTGATACGGAAGGGCACAAACACGGACACTTATTGTCATTGGTGGGAAAAACCAAATATCCCATGGTTGGTCTACATGGGACAGAAACGGTACGCCCGTACGATCGAATAGTTTGCATAGTATCCATATTTGATCCGTGTACGTTCGTATACTTGCATGTGCTTTTGTGTGTGTGTGTGCGTGTGTGCGTGCGTGCGTGAGCTTCCATGGGTTCAGTGCATTTTTATCGATCCCATACACGTTGTGTGCTGAATTTCGGAAAATTAGATAGACCATGCTCATAGTGAACAGGAGCGTGTTTCAGTTCTCAAGTCATATGCTCTTGTCAATAAATGAACATTGTAACATTTGAATCAGCGAAGCTCCACATTGTGTCCGGTTTTCTCTCTATTGATTTTGAGCTATTTGAACCTGATAACGTTACGGCATGAAGCGGAAATGGACATGAAAGACATGATGGTTTTGTGCGACCGTGTTTGTACGTCCGGGTGATTGCCTAACAATGCTCTCATTCTAAAGTCTTCCTTCATAAGCTAGGTTTGCTTGAAACGTAATGCTGTTCCGTTTAAGTACTTTGAAGTTATGCCCTGCCCGGAACCTGATCAAGTGAACGATAGTTCATGTGAAACCAAAAGAAAGCAAAAAGATTGTTGAATGGTCGTACACCTACATAGAACCACTCCTTTCAGAAGTATTTGAAGACACAAGCACGAAGCGGAACAATAAGTCATCTGTATTAGCATTATGGGATTGTGGATATCCATGAAGTGCTGGATAAGCTGGATAAGACTTAGAGTACAGCACGGGAGAGTTGAAAGCTTCGTACCCGACCCTTAAGTATCCTATTGGATTCATAGAAGGGAATTTCTATTATCTCTCTGTCTCCGTTGATTCAGACATTCTGACGGTTTGATGTAAATGTGAGTGTACCATGAAGTGTTATGAAACGGTCGGAACAAGTGCACTCACTGTTTCTTACCACTTGTCTAGAAGTGCAATTAGGTGGATACACTGCCTTCTGCATGGGTCTTGACAAAATTGCATGACCAATACGCTACAGGTACAGTGGTTGTGCTTAAACGAAAGGCTAATTAACAACGAATATGTTGAGAAATTTATCGAAACAAACTAGACTGAGATGCCCACACCTACAAAGAACGCGAAAACTACACGTTTTTGCATCAAGCTTCAACTGAAACCAGCAAATCTTTAGCCTTGACACAACCCGTGAGCCTTGACTCGTAATCTTTTGACCTCAACCGCAAATATTTCAGTTCTACTCCAGGATCTATGGTCCTTCAGTTCCGAAGCACTGACTTTCATCATGCCCGGTTTAGCGAGTCATTTCAAAATGAAGGGGGAACGTTTTGAGATCCAGAGATGTTCACCAACTCTCTTTACATAGATAGATGTTATAAAAATAGTTCCAAAATAGTTCCGCTGCCGACCGTCGTTAATGTACTGCAAACTGATGGGGAGAAGATTTAAACGATGCACCCGTATTGCTGCACTGTTTGGATGTTCCGGATGACCGCAAATATTTTCAATAAACCAGTAATTAACTGGCTAAACAATCAAAGAAATTAGATTATTCAAAAAACTTACCGAAGACAAAATGTAGACGAATTCCTTTCCAAGTCTTTGCAAACACAGGTTATATAAAACAATTTTAGTTTGATCAAACAAAAGATGGGTGACAATTCTTTGTGCTAATGAGATCGAGAGAAATCACGGCAACTGAAAGAACACAATCCACACTGGTTGACACATGTTGGGAGTGAAAATTTGTCAAGCTCGATTGTCGCTCATCTGGTTGAGACGGGACACTTGGTTGGTGCGCGTTTGGCATTTACAATCATTTATGGAGTCTGATCACACCCCTGGATAGCAATACAGGTTCGGACGTTAAGAACTAAACAGAGGCGATTAGCACTAGACTCATGAAGCCCGAACTGTGCGGACAACGACAAATGATCCAATTTATCAAACTCCCTGGTCAAGGGAAGAGAAAATCGTTTGTTCACACGACCATGACGTAACACGGCAAACAAGAATGCGGTTAATAAGGTGGATCAAAGGACATCATTCTCGTCATCTTTGTGGGTGGAAGGAATAGAACAACCTAAAGTTGCATTGTGGAAAGCTTAGTGAAAATGAACATTCGACCGATATTGATTCAGCTATCTCACCTGGTTACCACAAGATGTATCAAGACCCGGTAAACGTTCGACACTGGTAATCACCGTTTACCTCGTAAATAAGGATGTAATTGTTGATTACATTTTTTCACTTGCTTTCATCCCAATTTATGTAAACTTCTGAAACTGACTACAACTTCCCCCCCCCCCNACTCAGGTGATTAGCCGGTACCGCCAAAAATTCAGGATGGTTGACAGTAATCCAGTCACCGAATCGGTTGATGTACGTATTCCCCTGTCCTAGCTTTTTTAACCATGTTTTTGCACTATAAATGAATGACTACACGCTTCCAGCTGTGTTCTATTTCCTCACCTGTGGAGTTCGTATCTGGACGAGAGAAAGTTACCGGAAGACGATCCTTTGATTGATTGATAAAATCTTGTGCGGTGAGAACATTGTGAACAGATATTGTGATTTGTCAATCATTTCCTAGCTTCTTCTTTTTCTGAATAAAAAAATGATTACATTAGGTACGGGTTCTTGACGCGAAGCCAAGGACTGGCAATCGCCTAGAAGGAATGACCGATCGGGTTAGGCCTCAGATAGAAGTAGCACGCGACGTTAAACTCCGGCCACATGCCCGAATGAGAACACAATTGATGCAGAACCAGTACGTGCATTCCAATGCGAGACAATAGTCAAAAATCAGTACAGGTACACATAAGAACGGATTCCAGAGGGTTTGTTATGTTCTTTCACGCAGTCACTCCAAATTCCCGGTTTCTGCTGTCCTATCTTGCTTTCTCCGTTTATGTAACCACAGTTCTAAGTTGCACAATCACCGGAATCATTCCCACATGTTTATCCGCATGTGTATGCTTGATGATAGCGGGAGATGTGTGTGCGTGTGTGTGCATGTGTGTACAGGGTCTTCATCAAGCAAGTACTGCGTTCGTTATAACTTTGTTTGTGTATGAACCATCAGGTCCGGTCGCTTACTGACTACGATCCTTGTTGTTTTGATTAGTCTCTGGTTTTTATTCGACAGATGACACAATGTAGTCTGCCTCTTATCCTGCCTCTAGCACGCATTTAGGTTATGCATGACACTGCAAGCCATCTAGAGATGTGTCCCGATACTCAAGGGTCGAATCGTCTACTGGTATCTCTACCCACGAATAGAGTTGAAACTAAGGACAACTTAGCATTTGGTCAGAACCGTTCAATGGTCTTCCTTTGCCTCCAATAGCTTACTTGCGACCTTTTTGAAGAAGTTCGTTTTTAGTACTAAAAATATCTATCGGACAAAAAAATAAGGGTACATGAAAACGAACTGTAAAAGGACATTTTCGCAAATCGTTTCCCATGAACACCGAATGTTCCGAGCCGGTAACACAAGTTATTCTGCCAGGTGCAGAAAACATCTGCGAACTAAGTAAGTATTCGACGATCAAATAAAAGCTTTCAAACGATATTCTGGTTAGAAATTGTTTACATCGAATGGCTACTACTGACGGTTAGTGCTACAATGGACGGGCATCGTTATCAACCATAAGATCACAAAGATTATCTAAAATACATAGTTTATATGGACAAAGTGGACCGATTTGACCATCAGCTCAGTTGTCAGCCGCATAGTACACCTAGGTTCTTAGGTCCCGTGTTCGATACGCAACAAGGATAATAAGCGCTTAATACTCGGTAGTGATTCTCGAGTTGACTGAACTATTGGTACAGTTGTACGGCGCATCTTAGTCGTTTGGATCACATTATACTTGGTTTATGCACGTTGAATCTGTGTTAGTAGTTTTATGATTCCAGAAGGAGGTGCTGATCAAGGATTTTAGATTAGACATCACCAATTTGGCATATATGACGAAAATCTAATCAGAAAGATATCGTCGCAATTCCTGTTCACACGACGAGTAATAAAGGTAGAAATTGATAGTTCTTCTTTGAGACCCAGCAAATTGCCCCACTGATCTTGTTACTTTTTGGTGGTTGAAAATAATCAACAACTATGTTACCTATTAATCACAAGTGAGTAGTATCTCACAACACCAGTAGTAAAATTGTACGGTCGAACGAGGTGCGATGGCTACCGAAGAGTAATGAGGACTTGTTCATCTATTTTCGTCTCTACCTTAACCTAGTACCCCGAACTTTCTAACGCATACCATCCGCACCAGAACAGCAGACAGGAGACAACAACATCGTTGAGTTTACTTGAACTTACAGAAAAAAACATTGAGTTTTATGATCAAGTATGCTCTATGCAAATTGATTCAACCATTTTGATTTCATTNATGATTATGTAGCGGACGGCAACACGTACGCAATGCGATACAGCTTCCATACAACCAACCAGGTCACCGGTGTTCCTCCACTCGGGTGACCCCATGCACGAGCGACAAGATTGGCTGAATCAAGTCATGTTAGTAGTAGCTTTATGCACCCAGATGGGTGAATTGTCAGCATTTACACTGTGTGTGGATTTAAATTTACAAAATCATACATAATGAAACTGAAAGCAGTAGAGTGTGACTGTCAATAATGCAAGAAAATGCGCGATTCTCCTTGTCAATAAGTAGATGTGCTAGATATGGCAAAACAGAATTACGATAAGAAGAGGTATGTTCAAATAAGAGTTTAAATCTTGAGCGTGGGGATAATGTAGATACAGCTTTTGAAAATTCGTTGTGTAATGGGTGGTGAGTGGTTGAGTGTATTTTTGCAGTGAAATTTTCACATGCTTGTAGGTGTCTATGATAGAATCATTGATTTTATCCCTGACAATGCCACTACATTTAGAGATGTGTTTCAGTGACCTCGCCAGTAAATAAAAGTCTTTCTTCAACATACCGGGAAAAACCAGTGAGGGAGCATGCATGCATTCATAAACCTAACAATCAGCTTATGGGGGATAGAAAGTATTCTCAATCGGAGTTAGAAATGTGAAAGCTTTCTCACTTTGCAGAATTTATTTTGAACATGAGGTGATCATGATAAATTGCGTGACAATGCGTCCCCAAGGTATTTTAATATTGTTGATTTCGGTAAGGGTTCACGATTGGCAGAGAGGATGGGGCACCTCTGTGATCTGTACATAAGCTGAGAGAGAAAACACATCTTGACACTTAAAGGTATTCAATGAAAGGGAACGGGACAAGGACCAAGTAACAACGTCGTTTAGCTTGCTTTCAATTGCTGAAGCCTCTTCAAGGGTGAATGCTTCGCAACCTAAAACAACGTCACCTGCTTATTTACAGCCAATGAATATAAGAGGAATGGAAGTTGTTTGTCATACATCGAAAAGAAAAAATGGGGTCAATTTTGCACCTTGCAGAACACCAAAAGAAACCGGGAGAGTGGAGACTTTTTGTCGTTGGGGTACGTAAACTGCCTTCTATTTGTAAAATAATCGCACATCAATCTACTAACGTTTGTATTAACACCACTTTCGGTAATCAGACTGAGCAATACCGATCGATCAAGACTATCGAAAGCATTTTTTTAGTCCAACAACACCATTCTGACGGTCTTACCTTTCCTTATTTAGTGGTGAAATTATTGAATGAACAAGGTATGCAATAGCATCAGGTGTTGAGCGCGAAGGACGATATGCAAATTGATGTATGTTGTCTTCCGCAAACTCAGTGACAACCCACGGTAACAAACATCCATCAAATAACTTGAGCATGGCAGACGTGCAGGCGATGGGACGATACTTCCCAGGTTCTTCTTTTTGGAACGGGAGTTGTATTGGCTAGTCCTCGAATATCAGAGGTTTTTTCGCTTGTCAGACAGTCATTAAATATTTTAGACAATAGGGCTGAAAGGGTGTCCGCACATACCTTGAGTACTACTGGTAATAGTTCATCCGGGCCCGATGCTTTATACAACTTTGTATTCAGTAGCTGTTTAAGGTCCATGGTGGGTTCGATAGTTGGTATCGGCTTAGAGCTGACTAAGTCTTGCAGGGCAGTGCACTGTGAAACTGGACTTAACTCCGAATTTAGTCTTTCAACGTCCACAGTTTCCTTTTTGTGATAATGGCTACTGCCACACAGTCGGTTGATAGCTATCCACATGGCACGACTCCTAGGGCTTCCCAGGATAGTGTCGATGTAAAATTTGTTCAACCGATTTATCTTAGCTTTGAGCAAAATTCTAAGCCGCTTGACATGAATTCTTTGTCTTTGTTTATAGGCTTGTTCTTTCTGCCCGCGTAGCTGTTTTAATAGAGGTGATGAATATTTGTCTTTATGGATGATGACCGTTTTGAGTGGACAGAATATTAGGAGGATAACGCATTGGACATACTGACTGCTACTGAACAGACAGAAGCGAACCAATCATTGGTTTTGACTAACCAATAGTAATTTCCATACGTTAAACTGCCGAGGGATTCCACAGCTGGAAACCACACTGCTGAGTATAAAGTTCAACTGTGGTTCACATTCAATTTCATCCGTCGAAACTGTATCGATTGGCGAAGCATGACTGCAACTCACAAACCCACCTACTCTGTCTGGGACGCCTGTGCATCTTTTGTATAAAGTGAAGTCAATGGTTTTGTTCGGTCGGTAAAAAGTCACAATTTTCAGTTATGGTTAGATGGAGCTCAAAGACGGTGACAAAACGCACTCGCTCTAGATAAATGCGTTAGGTTTCAGTTTTCGGGAGACCAGCAAACATTTGAAGCTCCCATATTCGCGAAAACAACGACGGTCGCATCATCTGTGAAAGATGCAGAGAGGGGGGGGGGCTATTTTGGAACGGAGCGATCCGGAAAAATACACCGATTCACCACAAGCCAGTGACCACGAAGGAGTAGGAGATTAGTGTAAACATACTTCTAGCTTCAAACCATCAGTTTTCAATTAGGAAGTTTGTCCGGCAACTTTCCATAAATATAATTACGTGGCGATTAAGAAAACGGAGTTGTGCATTGAAACAAGTATCTAAAACAAGCCAAAATTCACTGAATTTCATCTCCGACGAGGTACAAAAAAAAACTAGAGAATAATTTCCAAAAATAGGTGGATGAAGCAATAACCGAATAGGGTGATATACAGGGAAATGGGTTAAATAATAGGATCAGGAAAAATCTAAAGATTAAATCTGCCGGGGAGCGTCCGAGATTTTCTTTTTCCTTCTCACTTTTTTCTCCTATTATTGAATGTACAAAATTAATGAAACAGTTTTCGCGAATCAGGAAGCGGTCCATAACACAGAAAATGAGGAAAGACAGGCGGCTTTGGAGGGTTAGATCTCACGTCTCCCTAAGGCGAAAATATGGTGGTTATCGTCATTTAACGACTATGCGCAAAGAAATTGCAGAAAAGAGTCAATTGATAAAGAGCAATTCTACCTCACTACGAACTTACTTGAATGTGAGACCGGTATAAAAGTATAAGGTGATTATGGTGAAAAGAGGACAGTGGTGTTTTTGACTAAATGAATGTGTTGGTATTTCGGTAATAAATACTCATCAGGCCACAGAATTGTCGAGATGAATCAATTGCTTTCCAAAGCGCCTTAATTGTGTGATTTCAGTGAATGTAAATTAATAATCAACCAACAGGCTTTTAGAATATGTTCACGTTTTGGAAATTAGTTCGATAAAGAGTGGATGGTTTCTGTATAACGTCTCCTTGGTTTTCATATAAATCAAAGAGGATCGAGAGAGATGCCTAACGGCAAAAGCTGAGGATGATGATGCATAAGACCCATTATATTTACACCAATTTCGCTCAACACTTTCTATTCAGAATGATTCGCCGCTATGGTTCCGTACCATTTTTTCACGGAGTTGTGCTAGTTTACTCATCAGTAGCAAAACTCAAATAGTATAAAACTGAGGACATATCGCATGGGACAGACAATCTTCTATTCACACTTGACGGCTTTTTGTCATGCATATGCAACCCTGTATTTGTCCGTACTCCATTCGAACAAGCCAAACAAGTCTGTACAAACTGTACGGACTTCGGAATAATTAGTACAACTCAATGCGGTCATAAGAAAAGGTTACCTGGAGGACGAAACTATCGATCCAAGGATTGAAAAGTCAGTCTCATCATAGGATCTCATCACTGGTGGTGAAGTAACCCAGCTGATGAGAAGAATCATAGGTCTATAACTA
>UZAN01039452.1:62374-128393 GCA_900618425.1 Echinostoma caproni
CAATGTATCGACGATTAATTCTCTGTACATGAATGTGCGTGCACGTACAGCAATCCCGATGGTTTGTGTAGTCAATAAAATAACAGCCGTATGATGAATACAAGATTGTGTATTACAGCGAACAATACAACAATACAATACAATATATGAAAAAACAGCCAACTGGAGTGGGGCTCAATCACTAAGGTACAACTCAGGCAATCAATCACTCTCATTGTTTGAGTTCGCTGGGTTTTTTATATCGGCAATCTCAGTAGTTTTGTCTTTGTGGTGTTCTACGTGACCTGAAATACGTGCGAATGGATTAAAGCAATGCTGTTATTGATTTAATTCACACTTATGTCAGTTTAGAATGCGTCAGTCAACAGTGAGCAACGCTTGTTTAAATGCGATGAAAATGTCTGTGACAACCAACAAAGAGACATGGACAGCTGGTTCGTCCTGTTTGGGACTCGTCAGCAGTGCGTAACGATCTCCCACACAGAGCATCATCAACAGCGCCTGGTGCCTGTGACAATCCGAATGGGTTAATCCAAACATTCACCATCTAAACAAAGCTTGTTCTCTATAACATTTTCCTTGGACTGTTATAGTTATATGAAGGGTTCAAATTTGTCACATTAGTGTAATGGTCTGATGTTACGATTATGATTGTTCGACTGAGTGTTGTGGTAAGTGTTGGTAAGTGAAGGGGAAGAGCTTTTGTTTTCCATGTTGTTGTTGTTGTTTTTGTGTGGCCTGGAAATGTTTATAATCAATGGATTAATTGAATCGATCGACCTAACTCGCTGGGTCATGTCAAAAGTCACGGCTGTTTCAGGTTAAGATCAGAGTAAGTGCAATGACTGACTGCACCACTTTTCAAAACAAACGGACGGATTGAGGAAGCCGTCAAAATAACTTTCAACTTACAAAGCCCCATTGGAAAGAACTACACACACACACACCAGTGAACGATAAAACGTGAGTTTGACCACTAAATTACAAATTGTTTGCGATCTATGCAACGCAACCGTCCACGAAGTGGGGCACTTGTTGTTCAAGACTGTTGGAAACAGAAAGCGACACATGGTAAGCAACGTTAAAACCCACTGGTCAAAACCGATCACTGGCAGTGCATTTAGTCAACCGAACGAAAGCGGCTGTCACCAAGTTTCTGTTACTTTCTCACATGAATTCCCGTGTAACAAGCAGTCTTCGGAAAATGGCGATATAGTCGAGATGAGATGAAGATTGTCTGGATCTCCGTTGTGGAGTATTCAACTATGATGAATAAATTAGTGACCGATCAGTTCCGCGTGGGCCTGAAAAACATTCTGCTGACAATAAGGATTAGACTAGGAACGATACAAAAGTCCCATATAAGAAAATGTAGGAATTTTCCCTTTACATGGAATACATAAGTAAGTTAAGCAACATGTTCTGTCACGTAAAGAATAAATGCAACAAAATAATATAGATTTCCTCTTGTCGGTGTGGTAAAGTATTTGAAGAAACTTATTCCTGCTCAATCACTAGGCTTTGGATAGCGGAACCCCTATCAGTCACATTCACGGAGCATAAAAGAACGAGGGGCAGACAACAGATGCATGATTCACTGAAAACAGGTCTAGGGAAGAACGAATGATGTAGGTCGCAAAGTGAGTGCCTGGCATACAGGCAGATGCTTCCTTAGCAGAGTTGATGAATAGACGTTGCTATCGAGTTCGTAAATGAATATTTGAGATTAGAAAGTCGGGGAATGTGAAGATTATTCGGCTGACTAAATTCTAACACATTTCGTGTACACCAAAAGCTAGCTTTTCACAGTGCTTCACGGCTTGACAACTGTACTCTATCTGCGATACCAGTGAAAACGATCTGAGAGCAAAATCTTCTCCGTAGCAGTTCCTCAAATTTATCGCATTGCATCTTTGTGATATCGGAATACGTTCTTGTTACAATTTTTCACAATATGATTACATATATTTGATTACTCCGTATACTTCGGTGATCGAGACCCAAATACATTTCCAATGGAGGGACGGTGGTGTGGTATCGCTGAAATGAGTTGACGTGTGACTTTTGACTTTCCAATCACTTCGTGAGATCAGTGATAGAACGCGGCCAATTGATGCATTCGGGGATAGTTTGATGGTTACATGAGATGGGATGGAGTGGATGGCAATAGATGTCAAATGGCTATGAGTGACGAATTTCTTTTCGGAAATAATGGGGTTTAATGTGGGCTGGCTCAACGCAGGTATCCATCAGAACAAGTGATTTCCCTGATGCATTTTGACAAACAAGTTTTCGTTTGAGCCATTTTAACAAGAAAACTTCAGATTAGCATCGATGAGGTGATGAAGGGTGATTCTGCGCAAACCTCCTAGTGAACGTAGCGGTTATGAGGCTGAGCCGTATTGTGTCAATGCGAATCGTGTCACGCTCTCATTGGGTGAGCCCGTTTGAAAGATATTCCGTCTGAGGATGACTTGTTCCTCGTCTCCGTGATTAGAAACGCTCGCACACGGCACATTTTCAGCGAAGCACAGAGCGGCAGTTGAGATAACTTTCAGTGATTTATCACCACGTCAATGCATCACAACAGATATTTCCGGTCTCCCATGTATTGGCAATATAAACGGTGGTGGCAGAGTGGTACAGATTACAAAATTATGACCTCGGAGGAAGTGCTTTCGAATCCCATTACCACTGCCTATCTTTTCATTCTGTGTTGTAATGCTCTCCTTTGATTCTCTGCCTCCTCCTTCCTGAAAGTTCTATCACTATGTATTTATTCAACCAAAGGAAGTAAAATAAAAAAGGATAACTAATTTACATTCTGATATATTATCATGAATTGAAATAACTGACATGTCACTGTGCGATTTATATTAACTAATAAATCAATTGTCCAGGTTATGCTGTCTGGTAGAAGATGGAAGACATTATTCCAAATAGTGGATTGTGAAAAGACTACCTCCTGAGGTATTTGATTGTTTTACAATTTAATCATAAAACTGTAGAAATGTCTTTAGTTTAAAGAGGCGTAGTTCAAAATCCGATTGATTTTTATCGTACTTATTTGTAACCAATCCATCAACCCAGTGGATCGATGTGCCTTATGGTCCAGCATAATATTTGCTCACGATTTCGGGTTCCTAAACTCTTGTATATGTATTATATTTTTATTTCTCCATACAGCCTTCGGATTCAGATGCGGTTTAGAGACATTCCAAGGTCGCTTAATGTTTGCTCTATTTATTCTATTTGTTACTAGCAAACGAGGGCTAGTTAAACCGTTCATATCAGCAATTATGAAATACTTGTTTACCAACCGCATATTCCTGTTGAGCATTTGAAAAAGAATCAACCGCCCGTAACGGAGGCAACACCACTGAGTTGTAATAATATCGGCCACATCAATCTCATGGGGATTCTCATCGGCGAAGCAGTGGCTGCGGGTATTTTTTCCACGGATCCGGAGTAGAATACTATCATTTCGAGTCTGAAGCAGACTACTGAGGTTGACTAACCGTGATCCATAAATATGGTTGTTCAAAAGTTCGATAAAATTATTCCGAGACACTTAGATGCGAATGTAGCGCCACGAGACCGATATCAAATTATTAAAACTAAATGCTGGAACGCAAGAAGAAGATGGAAAGATTGCATAACATAGCGGATGTTTGTATTTTCAACCAAAAAAATCGACTCTGATTGGGGTAAATTAGTGTTCCAATTTATTGAAAATCATCGTCCATAGAATAAAATAAAATCCAAGATTAGATTCGAAACAGCAAATGTTGAGCGCAACATTCACGCGAGCTGGAATACCCCCATCAACCTCACAAAGATGGGTTCTGCAATATCTTGTATTGCCAAAATGAAAACGTAAACGGTCTCATCATTCGCCTTTTGGGCGTCGGGGTAGTATACTTGCGTTCTACGTATGAGGTCCCGAGTTTGGTTCCCATTTGGATCCACTGATTTGCACTGATAATGAGAGTGAACTAGGTAAAAGAAAATCTGTCCAGTGCTTCCTAGTCATTTTACATCACGCTTCTTTTGCTCTGCAGACGCCAAAATTCACCAAATAGTCAGATCAAATCATTTACTAATTGCACCTAATGTTGTTACTGTGCTTGATTTCTTCTTTATTTATTACGTATAAGAATTTGCAATCAATTCTGAGGGAGGGAGGTGCGGTTGCCTGGGGAACTACAGAAGTGAAGAAGAGAGGTGGTGATGGTGATCTCCAAACTTTCTACCTTCAAGTAGTTTCTTTTATAATGCTGACTAGCGGACGAATGCCAGGTATTGCAGGCATCATTTCCGCATCTTAAAGGAAAAGAAAGTTCGATTTTCCTAATATCTAATCTACTCAGTGAATAACCAGTCTAAAAACTAATCCTTATCATCTGGAGAACAGCATGACAGAGAAATTATGCTGGGAGCGAGTGAACCAATTTTTGTGAACCTAAATTTCGATGGAAATATCAGATCCAAAATAGAGCATTATCCTCAATATCGAGTGCCCGTTCTATACATTAACTGAACAAAATGGGATTGGGGAATTGGGCGTTCAACCTTTACTCTCAGAATAATACTGACATTTCGCCTCACCACTGGAGTGTGACGATATCTTGTTTTGGTTCACTGGACCTGTTATCTCCACATCTCGTTCTACACATAAACTGCATTTGTCACCTCTGTGGATGGCAACTAATGGGTGTGTATGTGGGGCGGGGGCGTTAGTTTCGTATCCTGCAAACGTCCGTCGGTCACACATGAATGAAGGTAGTTGACGTTCGTAACGTTCAACTTCTTTTAATAGGCATTTTGTGTCAACCATTCAGGTGCCTCATGATGTGCGTATGTGTGACTGCTAGCTAGTCCTGTCAGACAAAATTGTATTACCTAGAACAGCGAGGGAGACAATTATAAGGACAGAGCGAGTTTACATCCATGCATCGGGCGATTCGGATCACGGTTTGGTTGGTCAGACCGTCGGTGCTTTGTGGTCACGGGTCAAATTAGAGCGGCCATCCAACGGGCGGCTATAAATCGTTTAAATAACTGGAGTATGTACACCGTTTTGATCGGTATAAACGAGAAGGGCTTTCACACTTGAACGGTAGTAGAAACATTTAGTTATCGCTGTCAATTTAGAGAACAAACGTATGTGGTGGCTAATCAGGATCAGTTGGCATCCTTTGATTGTTCATACGCGATTAACAAATACCCGAATCGTGTTAATCATGAAGTCCACCACTGCTCAGTGACCATTTGTTGTTGATCATACATGTGTAACAAGGCTGTAACCAGGAGCAACGAAGATGATTGCTTTTCAGTGACTTTCAGAATGCCTAAGCCCATTGTAATCTGAATATTGAATCCGTGACCGGATAGCACTGGGTTAGACTGTAACGTCTCCGTTGGTGATTATGCATTGTAGCTCTGGGACGCTAACCGAACACTTCATCAACATGCTGACACTCGTAAATTGCATGGTTTTATGCAGTCTATATGAGTTCAAACATAAAAAGTCTCGATATATTCCTATTGCACAGGCTACAAACTGTTGGGGCAACAATGTGTCTTGTTTACCGTAAATTTGTAATAAATGAGCAACTAAATATTCCAAAGCATTCAAATTAGGGATAACCTTTAAATTCTGACTGATACATTCATTCCAATCAGACTGGGCCTGGACAACATACATTCGGGGGATCTCCACCCACCCATCTTCAGTTGGTGGATGTTTTGGATTAGCTATATATAGCAAATAGCATTCACGTCGAAAGAAATCACACACTGGGGATGGATAGAAATGGAATTTGGAAACAAGCGCGCGTGAGCGTGCGTGCGTGTGTGTGTGAGCACAAATGCAATGAACTTATGGGTACTTGGATAATTACTGAGGTGAACTAATACACGGTTGATTCATTAACCCAAAAGTGTTGTTTATATGTAGGGTCAGTGGCAATTTAATTAAATAAACATGATTACGGAATGATGAGATTAACCAATCTTTTGGCCTCTATCAATTAGTTCCTCGTGCTGCCCAGTGTTTGGGTGATTGGAGCGTGAAAATCTAGGTCAGTGCTTCAAGTATACAGCTCGCAAAAAAGAATGAATGGCGGTTCTCATTTAGTGTGGACTCTTTTCCGAATAAACTTTTGAATCTGTGTCTCTGCACTGTGTCCTTGTTGGTTGATCGGATTCAGTGAATGTCATGGTGACACTGACAGATTAAAAATTACCACTACCACCGGTAATCAGTCTAACGGGAAGCTTTATAAAACCATCTAAGAATATTGCAACATTCTGTTAGGTTGAAGCCTAATCCTCGATTTGCGATTAAAACCTGAAAAACATAGTTGAAAGCGTAAAACGATTATGATGTGGCAAGCCTTCTCTGTGAAGAAGGTGGAGGGCCTGAATGGATCATCTTCATGAAACCAAATCCATGATTTATTTTCTTCTCTGGGATTTAGGAAAAACAGGGATAAAAAGGGACTGCTCAATAGTAATGCCAACAGTCCAGTGCACTTCGTAAGAGAAATCGGCGTTGAAATCGATGGAGATGACCAATANGACAATTAATCCGTGTGCAACCGCTTTCAACTGGTTCCTGGCAGATTGGAGTCAATTGCCATTCTTGAGATACGCCGGGAGACACTTTCAGCGCTCATCATGTTTCTGTCAGATGGTGAATCATCGCTAATCATTTCTCTCAGTCTTAACACCAGAATACAGATAGACTTCGTGCTGTGTTTAGTATTTTGTAAGACCAATTCCACGCACGATCTCAGTGCCCATTTGTTCAATAAGAATTCCGCTAAAACTACTCTTCTCACCAGTTGATCTAATGTGTTTATCCTCAATAAACATAGATCTATTTTGAAATGCGCTTGTCGGTAAGCGTAATAGTTACCTCTAGGCCGAAAACTGCAGTTTTTTCTAATAAGCAGTGATTGCAGCTCCTCTCTAGTAGCACAGTGCGCCACGGTTATACGTTAGATTATAAAATATCTCCGAGTGGATGATCGGTTACAACAGAACATGTGGGTTAAACAATCCCGGTATCATCTAAGCTAAAAATTGAGCCGTATATGATAAACTGTGCGCGGCGTGAGAACGCAGTTCAACGACGATTTCAGGGAAACTCAAACTTATTTTCCGCTCCTGAAATAAACGCATTGCAAAATCCCCGTTTTTGTTGAGATCGATGCGTTGCACGCTTTATTTTCATTTCTCATGTTCCTTGTAACAAACCACGGTTACGGACTGCAGATAAAACATTCGTTTCTTCAGAGAGATAATTCGATGAAATCACCCATTTCGAAGAAAGTTCCATCTTTCATTTCACAAGCTGTGGTGGACGAATACGGATACTTTTGAGTTTCAGGTTTAAATGAACGTCGCTTGTGTCATTCGGCTCTGTTTTGAAAATCGAAGATGGACAGAGCTGTATGGCTTCTCATTATGTATATGTTGAGAGGGAGAAGGTAAGCGCTGACTGGTACTGTTTATTGTAACGCTTCGATCCAGAATAGCACTAGTTATCAAACGGTGATATGTGTGGACGAATTGGGTCTGCTTGTGCCTCACGCTGCGGTTTGTGTCGTACCTGTTTGTTCATCAATCCAGCGTTCCTCATTGGTTGTACAATCGTTGCGTACTGGTCATCGATTTCAACGTATCGACTGAATGAGTTAGTCAAATCGAGCGCTTCAAGGATCAGTCGTTCCTCTATCCTCTTTGCCCTTGCCACTACTTTTGCGTCGTTCATTCTGACCTCGTGACCTGTCGTTGCACAGTGGGTGGCACTTCGGGTCATCGCGTCGTAATGCAAATTTATGTTCGTGTAGGTGAGCCTACAGTTGTTTGCCTGTATCTCCTACGTAATTTTGGTCCCAGCTTAGGCACCGAATTGCGTACACCACATCTGATTTGGCGTATGTCGTTAAACAAAATTGATGGCAGTGTTACTATAGGTCTTTGGGTACAAATAACCCCCAGAGGGCGTGGAGTGCAGTAGACTGCTTCCCCACGTATGTTTGGTTGTAGGAGTTTCGTCTTCTCCTCTTCATCCTTTGGTTTCTTTTTCTCCTAAGGGCAAAGTGATTGTACAGAAGTGATGGAAAAATGCACCTGTTCTTGATACTAGATTTCTTGGTTGCCATGTATATCGGTATGGCGGAACTAAGTACGCACATAGGTTCTTAGGTGATAGGTGGAATGATTGCTAACATAAGTTAGCACTTGTTGTTTTCGGTTTCCTGTACACAGCGGTTTCTGTGTTTCTGTCTGGTTTTCGTATGATGAGGGATTGCAAGAAACAGAGCCTCATATCACATTCCTCGGCACGGGTAAATGATATCTCTGGCACAACCCTGTTTAGACCATGATGGAGTTGTTTGATTCTTGCTGCTGGTAGAATCACGAAGATGCCGTCCACATCTCGGATCCGATAACAGGATGATATTCTTGCATAGGCTTGCGTAGGCTTCAAATTGTTTGATCAAGGCAAACAGCTAGTAATCCCGGCGATTTTTCACGTCATTGGCCTGCTTTTCACTAGTTGATATACCCTCTTCACATATAGACTACCATATACTATATACTGTACATTACATACTACTACTACCAGATATATACCACTAACGGCCTTCCCGCGGCAGAGGTTCTTTTCCACCAAAGCGAAAGAACAAAACATCAACATGCAGGGCTGTAACCGGGTCGATTAAACACTGGTAATTCACCAAGGGGAGTTGACCAAAAGTCATCATTCCTAACCAACCCAGAAAAGGCGTACGGACCACACACACATACACATACGCACCTTCCTAGTCTGGGTAGTGGTCACCTGCTTGATTGGGTATCCAGATGTATGGCGCACTTTGGACGTTTGACCGCGTCCGAAGGGCATGATCCGCTGAAATGGAAACCGGTTCCCAACGGAACGCAAGTATTCACACACCGCCTCGCAGCTTTGCAGGCTGGGCTTGGATAGTCGAAGACTGCGGTTGTGAATGTTCTTCGAAAATTCACTTGCCTTAGCCTGGTCCGCCTGGCGAATCATGAGGATTATTCATTGTACCGGGGTTTGTTTGGCACACAGTCTGGCCTCAGACGCGTCTGAATTACAACAATATAATGATATTACTCAAACGAGATCCATAGGCGGAACAAATTTCACTGAAAAACTTGGGCGTCGTGCTCATGATTGTAAGGCGATGGGATGATGAAATCGTATAGAACTCGGGTGTGATTCGACCATGCGTGTATGTGTATGTGCGTGCGTGTGTGTGTGTGTGTTGGTGATCGTTCAACAGGTGGTTGAGGCGAGTGAAATTGGTTTGACCTTTACGTCAAAACGTGTGAAATTAGTCACTTGGCATTTAGGGTGTGGGAGAGACTATATTGTATGCACAAATGTTAATTGTTGCCATAACTGTGAAATGACTACCCCATCGGATCGATTGATTGCCATGGGTTCAGTGATGATAAGGAGCGCTTCGGCTACCAAACATTCCTAGTGACTTCTGAACCCACGCTTTGGAATGCGCGGGTTTTTGATATCAACTGCATGTCCTTCGCACATTGTGTGACCCGAGATTGCGGAATTGTGTTCCACTCGATTCCAACCTGCTGCATTATTCGGAATCTTTTTTGTTAGGCGCATGTGTTCAGTTATTCGTTTGTCTGGGATTCTGGACGTTTGGCCGACATACGTAACAGGGCAGTCTAGACAATGCATTCTATAGACTACGTCAGAAGTGTCCCCTTTTATACGCGGGTCTTCAAGGTTAACTAGTTTGGAGTAGATTGTGTTAGTGTTTTTGAACACAACCCTCATGTTTATACGATTGAGTATCCGTCGTATGTCTTCGGACGTGTTACTAAGATATGGAACCACAACAATTGTCAACCAGTCGTATTTTTGCTTAGTTGACTGCAGTGGGTTGATATTTCGGCGTTTGATCTTTTCGATGAATTCCTTCGGATATTCATTATCTTCTAGTTCTTTAGTAATCCGGTTCATCCCCTGAAGTTTATCCTTTTTGTTGGTTACCAGTTTCAAAACTCGATTAATTAGGCTAAGTCCCACTGACGTCTTGATGTTGGTTGAGTGGTCAGGAAGGAAGTTGAAGTACCGTCCTGTATGTGTACCTTTCCTGTGTATCGTCACCGATACTTTACCCGAACTCAGTACTTTCACACGGCAATCAAGAAAATTTAGAGAGATGTCGGTCGTTTCGAGTGTGAACATGGTTTGGTTGTGAGTCATTTAAAAACTGCGTGAATGGTTCGATTTGTACTTTCTTTATGGCAACAAAGGTATCATCCACATAGCGCCACCAGACTCTTGGTACCGGAGTTGTCGAATTCAGCAGCCGTTCTTCCAATTCTTCCATAAATAAGTTCGCTATTATCGGTGAAATGGGTGATCCCATGGCAACACCGTCAGTTTGTTTGTAGAGTGAACGGTTATACACAAATAGTATTGACTTCAGACATAATTCAGTTGCTTTCATTATTTCGTCAGTTGTCAAGTTCCTCCGATCACTGAATGTGTGGTCGCTGTTAAGACGACTTTTCAATATGTCCAGACATTTATTGACAGGCGTTTGTGTGAACAAGGATACCACATCGTAACTCACTAAGCATTCATCATGTTCAACAGTCAGTGTTTTGAGTTTTTCCACTAACTGAAATCAATTCTTCATAAAATGTACATTACATTTCAAGAGGGTCGTAAAGTAGGTGTGAGAAACTTTGCTACCTTGTATTTAGGGGTACTTGTGTAATCAACAATAGGACGAATAGGAATGTTTGGTTTGGGTATCTTGGGTAGACCATAAAGCGGGCTGGACAATACGTCTTTGGATACAGTTGGAACCATTGCGACTTACCCAAATTTGGTTTTAACTCCTGAAGTAGTTTGGCTGTGAGTGCTTGTGTTTTGTTCAGGATCGCTCTGTGTTCTATTCCGGCATTTTTCATACGGTCCAGTCGACAGATTTTACAATGCCTTTTTCTCGTAGTCTATCCGATCCATGATCACAACTTAGTTGTTTTTGTCCGATTTTGTGATTAGAACTGGATGGTCATTGCGTAGATTCGAAGAGCCATTCGTTCCCCCCGAGTCAAGTTACATGTCTGTGGTTTCTGATTTCTTAGTACCCCCATGATTTAGACTCGAACTTCGTTGGTTTGTTTTTCGTCTAATTTTGCAAGCTCGTCTTCTAAGGGTGGGATTATGTCAATCGGCTTCAATATAGGTGCGATCATATTAAAATTCAGTCCTTTATTCAAGAGTGTTAGTTCTTCATCAGCGAGTTTCCGACTTGACAGATTAAAAGTTGGTTAGATGGTGGAATGCTGTAGTGGTTGGATGTGCTTGGATGTCAATGCATCAAACTTTCTCATCTGCCGTTGCTCCACCTCTTTCATTCTCTGATTGAATCGTGTTGCAGGTATGCTTTGAAAGATAGTCTGTTCATGGGGTTGCAACATCTGGTAGCCAAAGCGCTCCTTATCATCACTGAACCCATGGCAATCAATCGATCCGATGGGGTAGTCATTTCACAGTTATGGCAACAATTAACATTTGTGCATACAATATAGTCTCTCCCACACCCTAAATGCCAAGTGACTAATTTCACACGTTTTGACGTAAAGGTCAAACCAATTTCACTCGCCTCAACCACCTGTTGAACGATCACCAACACACACACACACACGCACGCACATACACATACACGCATGGTCGAATCACACCCGAGTTCTATACGATTTCATCATCCCATCGCCTTATAATTGCATGCAACGAGATTATCCGATTAAACGACTTGAAAGCGGCCTTCTAAGAGGGTTAGAACGTTATCACCAATGGCTTTGTGTTTTGGTTGTCATTCGTCGTGGCTAAGACAAGCGAATTTCATCAATTTAATGATATTTTTGAAGAATCCATCCTGAAATGCCATTCCAATATTATAATTGTACGACATCCAAAATTGATCCACTGGCAGAAACAGTAGCCCGTGCCATGAAATGATTATGTGAATAAAACCCGTGGCGCGTCTCACTAATTAAAAATGACGTTGGGATGCGCCCAATGCCTGTTTTGATGCTTACGCTTGAATCGGCTTCATGAATAGAAATCCATTTTTTTGGTTCTATCATAACCTCATAAATATCTGTTTATAACCGAAATTCTTGAAGATATTTGCGATGGGCACATTTGAATGCTTCGAAACAAATATATTTCTGTGAAGCTGTTTGCGTCTTTTCCGGAACACTTTCATAGAATCTACATTTTCTGCTCGCTCCAATAAACGCAAATCACAATTCCGCTGCAAAATTATCAATTCTCCTCGAGCTCTTATTATTCAATTGCATTATATTTCCATTGATGAAGTCATAAAATTTGCTAGTGTGCTACTTTAATTGGTCCTTCCTTGTTTGCAAAATTCTTATTTTCCTCTGCAGCAAAGGGTAAGCAATAATTATTTAACGATCGATTGAATTTTAAGACACGTAATTTGGCACCTTTCCAACGTTATTTCTCACAATTTGTTCCAGGCATACTTTAGTGCTCAAATATTAAATAAATGTGTATGATGCAGACATTCACCGAAGCATGATTTCCTATAGTAAATTCCGTCGTGCAAAGAGTAAATGCAATGTGAACTGAACAGCCAGGAAGCACTGGACAGCTTGTTCCATCCTGTTTGGTACTCGTCAGCAGTGCGCATTTTTTGTGTCTCTGACACGACTCGAAAAGTGAACATTCGGGTAGGGACATCAAACCCCTACCACTGAGCTACACTGTCGACAGTCATCACCTTGTACAAAAGCTCAACCAATTTAGAGTATCCAGCTTGGATTAGGCCATTCGGTTGTTCAAGGACACCAAGACCATCCTGAGTGCCATTGAACAATCAAAAGGTCTAGTCCAAGCTTGCTACTCTACTCTGGACGGTTATTTCAACATGGTTGGGTCTCAGCAGATGTTTGCTGCAAAACCGATTCTGATCGGATTTCTTCTTTTTTGCATCGTAATTCACAAACGTACTCTAACATTCACTGGATACATCATCAGCTACCGATAAAAAGCAGTGCGATGCAGAAACTTGGCTGGTAGCCGCTGTATGAGTACAAATGGAAGCTTTATTGCATGCAGCCAAATCGACCACGTTTACCGTTTACCGCTGTTACTGTTTACAGCTGCCAAGCATGAATCTTTTATAAGTGATCTGTCATGAAACGTCTGGGCAAATGATAATTGGATACCAATGACGATGCAAACTGTTGAATACTTTAATTACATTCCCTTTTCCCCTTTTAAATCCTTCTTTGTTGCCAGACTGTGTTGCAATGACGTGATTAATGACACACTGAAAACGAGCTTGTTTGAACAGGATTCTATTACAAAAATACAAGAATTGATTTCGCATAGAAACAGATTTGCTCCTGATAACTGTGGACGTGATCAAACGCTCCCTATGGAATAATCCATTGCGTGGGAATTACGTCAGTTGCATAGGGATGGCCATGCTAGTAATGCCATACCTGCTGAACTCAGCCCCTGAGACTCTCGGCTAATTCGTATGTAAAAGGATGATATTTCACTACGATTCATACTATATATAATTGGAGCACCCCTACTACAAGTTAGCATGACGAATAGCCAAACTCATTCAACCAATGAATAAAAAGTTTTCAAACTACACTCTGAATGACTAGTTTGATTTTCATCAAAACAGAAGGAAGACAAATGTCGCAAGATGTTAACATTTTGTTTAATCTTTAATCTTCTTAGTCGTTGAAATCGATGACGCGACCGATAAACGATGGCCAAGTGATTACAAGAAATCTAGGATCATTTGTTGCAAAACATCTCATGGCACCAAGATACACAGTTGACCCTAATTCGTCTTTAAAAGCACTATTACGTAATCACAATGCTAAACTTTTGGCGATTGGTGAAGAACTGCTTATTAGATTACATCGCCTGTGCTTGTGCGCACAGAAGGTTTTGATGTAAGCAATCCACTTACCGTGGAGTTGACGTTCTACTTCTAAATTTATTAATCTTTGTATGCTTGTACACTTTCGTTCACCATAATTGATTGAGCCCGTGTGCTATATATGTGCTTGTTTGTTCTCAGTCAGCGATTGAGAAGATTGAAAGAAATGCTAATATCTCGCGACATTTGTCTTCTTTCCCTTTTGATGAAGTGGTTTGATTTCGTGGAAAAAAATCCATGATCCTGATCCTGATGTTTCTCATAAACGCTTGGTTTCGTATAATGTTTGTTCCTTATTCACTAATGTCCTTCTTTGTGAAACAGTGGAAATCGTTTGTTCTTATGCTGACGAACTCAGTATTCCAGCCCATATTCTCCGAAAATTATTGCTTCTATGTACTAATGAAGTAGAGTTCTGTTTTAACGGAGATTATTTTCGTCAAGTTGAAGGAGTCGAAATGGGTAGTCCGTTGAGGTCGGTTCTGGCTGATATATTCATTGAAAACCTGGAGAATAGGAAGCTGCAATAATGACCCTTCCTGGCCCTGTACTCAATCCGGTTAAAATTACTGTCCTTTGGCCTTCGTATTGATTTCTCTTTCTCGTGTGTGTTCACCATTCCCAAAACCTGTCTTTTTTAATTGAACGTGATCTGAATGTATGGACACAGTTGATGAGATTACCACGATTAGTTGAATTCAACACATCCTGTGATCATGATGCTTCTTCTTGCTCTCAGGAAATTGGTAAAGGGAAATGGTTTCATACACTTCTTCAATTTAAACCAACAAAACATTTGGGGCGAGATTCTCAAATGTATTTCATATCAGGGGTGATAAGACAGAACCTGTGTTTCATCCGAGGGATTACGGTCTTGCTCTTGTCAGTTAACTAAACAGTTTACTCTTTTCGAAAAAAGAGCACCTCGGCAATTTATTTTAGTCTAGATAAGGCAAATGTATAACTTACCCTGGTCATAAAACTTTTGATACAAAATTTATACTGCATTCCAAAACAGGATGATGCAACCCGAACATAATGCTTTGGACAATTAAGACCAACAGAACACGGTGAATGCATCACCAGTGAGATTCAAAAGGGCTTGCGAATAACTGATTGCAACAACAAAGACACGAAACCATATCTAATAATCTATATATATATATATATATATATATATATATATATATATATATATATATATATATATNTATATAATCCCAGTAGCATTTTGCTGGTGCTATTTTGTCAACTGAAAAAACAGGAAAAAGAGCAAGAAACCCGCAGTGATTGGTTAATCATCACCAGTTCACCACAACGAAAAACCGCCTCGCATTACTGAAGCTAGCAATGACACGTTGTTAGGATCAAGTAGAAAAATCTGATTATACCGAGTCAATGGGAAAAAGACCAGAGATTTGAGGTAGCAACATGAGTTAACAATTTTCACAGACTGGTTTGGACACAGTTCTTCAAAAAGCACATAGAAATTCAAATTACCTATATTAGTCTGTCAATGGTTTTACAATAAACGAAACAAGTACTGACTGGATTCATTGATAAGTGATGAGTGGACTGGAAAACAAGATACACGCCAATTTCTCTTTTGAAACGTGCATGCGGTGACCGACAAAATCTCAGGGTAACAAAACCATCAGCGGCGTGTGCTCTTATCTGTAACCTGATGGTAAAATGAACCAACGGCTGGGAAAATAATTTTTCTTCGGATGCAATCGAGCAATAAACTCGTCCACGACAGACCCAGTGTGCTACTGTTGGCAAAGGATTATCACATGCTTTACTTGTGACATTTGGAGAGGTGGAATCTCTATAGCTAGCTATGCACCGTTGGTGAGATCGCACAAGTTCGACAGTGTGTGCTTGACCGGATCAAATGAGGACAAACATTCTTGATGCAATCGGAAGGAGGAACAGTTTGAAGCATTGTGATTTACCCCACAAGAAGTCTCAAAGGAACAATAATGCTCAAACTGCATCCTAATGAAATTCCTCCCAAGTCAACAGGAACTTCAGAAAACTCAAACTGAAAGAAAATCCTGAAGAGAAACTGGATGTATGAGATAGTAATTCCAGATATTTTCTAATATCGGCCGATATATGTTTACTCTTAGAATACGCAGGAATGAATGTGATGATCACCGTTCCAGTTTACTGAAAAGTGCTGAGTTAGAGCTTCATAGCCGACGAATGGGGGAACTAGAAGCATACTCGATCATTGAATGAATAGTATAGGAGCCACGCGGAGAGATGGAAAGTAAATTCGACGCCATAATAATAAATGTTTGAAACTAGAGAGACACAAATGTTCCAAGTCATATTTTTATTTTGGTGATTCGGGAAAATTTTGTATGAATCTATGGACAACTTTAAGCCTGGATAAGACAAACACTTAGGTGAAACAAAACCGGAATAGTTAATAGCTGCCATAGATTATTCTATGTAGGAATAATGCAAAAGCGTAAAGTGGAAGGCGTTGGGTTTTATTTGAGGTTTGAATACACCTAATATTATAGGTAGAAGTTTAAACAGAGCCAATTAGTTTGTATTATACATGCAAGCGATGGCTGCTCTTTGACTGGATTGGGGAAATTCTTCGGCAACGTACCTTATCGGTTCGAGTTAATCGTTCTCCATCGGGACCAATTGAGGTTGCCGTGGAGTTCAACAAGGATCGTACTTGGTCCGTACCTTTTCGTGACATGCATAAACGATTTACCAGGCGCCTTTCAAAAAACACTATGAATCGCTGACGACGCCCAAACAGGAAGAATGATACAGCATCATGAAGATAATGAAACCTTACAGCAAACTATAGACGAGGAATACGACGGTCTGTCACTAATGACATTGAACTCAACCTTGAGAAGTACACGTTTTTTTCCTTGCGTCACAGAGGTCACTTTTGATATGTCCTTAGAAACCAGCCATTGCCGCGGGCTCCGAACAAAATGGATCTGAGAGTTATTGCTCTGGAAGGTCTAGGATGTTCAACCCATTGCGTTAGAGGGTTATCAAAAGACGTAAAGCAAATTGGATTACTGCAAGCTTTTGGATTTTTTTAACCAAACCTATTGCCCCGTTCGCTGTCAGCATGCATTAAACCATTTACGGACTATGCTATACAAGCTTAAAAACCATGGTTAATTCGTTACCAAAAAGCACTCGAACGTCCGTACAAAAACAGAAAACAAAATAGTCAAGAGGGTTATAATCTAAATCCTACGGTAAAAAGCTGCAACTTCTTGTGCTCTATTTATCTGAATACTGTCGAATATGGGACCTCATGATCCTCGTATATCAAATACCAAATCAACCAAACCACACATGTAGCACTTTACTAACACTGTCCAGGAATGGCCACCTCAGGGGACATCCATTTAAAACCTTTGCTTCGAAAGAGTCGGCCAAACTGCAGGCGTCACTTTTCCAGCCTCAGAGTTTGTAAGTCCTGAAACTCTCTCTTCCTCAAGTTGTTTGTGCTCCAACCATCGATTCACTCAATTCAAACCTCGATGAAGCATTAAACTACACCTAACTGTTCAGCACCCGTGAGTGAACGTTACAATTGGCTATTGAATTGTATTACCAAACGAACTCAGAGTGAACAGATCCTATGGGATTCAATAAGCATCAACTTCGTAATTTACCCATGATAAAAATTTGAATTTCAGTTTGAGTGCTCGCAACAAAGTTGTTTGGAACGTTTGCGATTTTATGTGTAAACATGGTCCTGTTTACATATATTTCATCCTACCTTCATAAGAGGAGTATCGACTAACCCCTATGGTGGAGGGAACAGCAGCCGGAAGGCAGTAGACGAGTGCACAAACCACGAAATAGTTTTGGAATAAAAGTGTGCTAAGGTTCTTTATTTTCTTCCTTACTTCCTTTGATTAAATATTGAATGATACAGTACTTGTGAAGGGGAAAATGGCCAATGAACTGAAGATTTCATCAAGCATTGTAAGCAGCAGGTCCTTAAGCAGTAGGAAAGAACATGTATTTAGCCATACCACTCCTTGCAAACGAATTTGGAATACGATGGATAAACGCATATTTCTGGAGAGAAGGAAGTCTGCACAGGAGGAAGAAGTAAATCAACTGCACTTGTACTGAATCCTTTGACCTCTCTAAATTGCACCAAATGGCGCATATCAACAGCATAATCTCTCGTTGTTGGTGTCTTCGCGCATCTGCAACCCTATTATCAATCTGAGGGTAAATTCTTCGTTGAGAAATATTCAATTTTCTAAAGCTTTTTTATCGGATCTCAATGGTATACGTGCATATGAACGAAGGACATTCCATAAGATACTTTGGTATTTGACGACAAAAACAAGAAAAGGAAAACTGCGTTTTATTTTGTCAAATGAAGTATTGTATAAGATATTTTGACTTGTTACAAACCGAATCTTTACAAAACTAACTCTCAACCAGAGAGAGACGCTTACCGAACAAAGCGGTGTTAATTAAAAAATTACCCATCCTTTTCCGCAGTTCTTACGTTCAAACTTCATCATTGTCCCTCTCGATTTCCCAACTNCAACTGGCTTTTGGGTTCCCTGTCATCTTCTCCGGCCTTTTTAACAAGGACCTCAAACTCATTTCTCAACCCCTCAAATTTCTGTCGGTATTTAGTCATATACCAAGGAAACATCTGGTACATTATGTGGTGGCACACCAACTCGAGGCCTGTATAACATTCCCCGGGAAGAGTTTATTGGATAGTTACCATCCACCGTATCCTGCTCTTAGTCAGCGTCTTTCTCATTCATCCACCCGCTTTAGTTACAGATTTACGGAGGCATGAGCCGAGGCTTACACGAGCTCTATTTCTCCGTATCTCGCCAGATTTCTCTCAAACCATGAACTTGTTGCTGGAAGCCTGGACAAAATGCTTATCTGAATCGACGATAAATACCTTTGTATGCCATTGTTTTTCGATGTTGCTGTCCATTTCACTTCTTTTATTGGCTGTTTTATTTTCCCATTTGTTGACACGGTGGTGATGTGGTTGCTGAATATCCACCCCTTGGGGTGCTTAAAGCGCCTAATAGACTTGAGTTGACTTGCATATATTCCTTGTTCTTTTGAAGTTAGAATCGAAAAATAATTTGGTTCAATACAAACGAAGTATTTATCATGCAATAATGACGAGTAATGAAACCATTCTCCAACAAATCAGAAAAAGAAGCAAATAATGGCTGATTAAACCTAATCTATGAACCGCAAAGGAATGTTTACCATTTTACAACGGGAGGTTTCTGGTGAGAATTTCCGATTGTCTTAAAAACCAGATAATGTTAACAGGCCTAGCAATAACACAATACCTGTCAAGTCTCTGTTACAGACTATCATAAATATTAGAATATCATAACTTCCGATGTTGAACTACAACGTCCATCTTTTACTGTTCAAGCACTTATGCTCTCTGTTCCTCTGAATCCGTTTTCAGATACACAGTGCATTGAAATAAGAATAGCATAACGTGAACGGCATGAAAAATATTGTCACATTTTGATTTCTGATCTGGTAACTTGCAGTTGATCAACCTGGTCAGTATGCGAAGCGGTCCACCGAGTGGAGCTAACAATTTACGCCAATACAAAAATACATCCCCTTATTGATTTAAGTATTGTTCCTCGCCCGTATTGATAAACCTAACTAGGGTTGATACATTCACTTTCGGCTAAGCGCAGTAACCAGTTCGTTTCTAACATTTAGAAACTAAACGGAAAACCGGGGTAATAAATTGCCAACTGTTCTATACATACAGGGCAGGTAGCGCATGTAGCACACTTCCCGTTGTTTTGTATTCACGCATGAGCGCCTAGATAGGGGATCAAAAACTTTGGGATGCGTATGTGCTTTCCCGTCGCCATACGTGAGCGTTCGAAAAAATGGCACCCTAATGCACCACAGAGCCGAGCATCGAACGAGTGAAGTCTAGCTTGCTGCCCTGCATGTCACAAGCACGTAAATCTGTCGGGGCCGTTCATGCATAATGCATAACCACAACTAATTTTGTGAACCCATGTGTAGGGGGATGTGCAACAAAGTACGGCCAATTGGTGACGATAACTACGTTCGAAGCATTCTGATAAGCTGTGTTTGACACGAAACGCATCACAGAGAAACAGTTAAACTTGAAGTTCCCCTTTATACTCTTCTGTCGAGATCTCCAGTTGTTATTTTTATGAATATTTTCCTGAATCCGGTGGTGTAAACAGCATTTGTTAGTTGCATGTTTCACGGATGGTCCATGCTTGTTCCTGAATCATTCTTGCGTGATACAGACATCAAAATGTACCGAAAATCTGAGCCTGTCATTAACCCTTTCCCCTCGCCGTCCGGCAGTTTGTCCAGACTCATGGGTTTCATTTATAACATGATGGCTGATTAACTTTGTTGGTTTGAATTCCATTGATTTTATGATCAATGTGTAAATCTCCTATCATTTATAAAGCACAGACTTTGAATGTGGTCATTTCACTTTAAGTGGTATCACAGGCAATCATTGGAAAAAATTTTATTTGCACATTTCGTTCGATTCAGCTTTGTTGGAAAAGGTGAAGAGTGGATGAGTGAATAACGAAATAAAGAAAAGGGGATTTACGCTTCAGTGACCTAATGCAGACGATTGATTTGCCGGTGTGATTAATTGCATATGAAATGACGGTTACAGAATAAGTGACATACAGTGTAGGTCATCTCTGGCATGGCCGGCTAGTTATTCAATCTCTTCGCGGGCTTTTTCACAAAACAGTAAAGCCGTTTGTCTGGACACATCGGAAACACGTCGCTCACATTAATCGTATAGAACTAAAAAGGAGACTCTTGCATCACAATATGGCTGAAGGGCAACGAACGATCAAGTGTTCTCAATTGACTTTGGGAAACACAAGAGGGTAAATTTGCTTGTGCTGTGACCAAGATGTTTGAACCCGGGATTTAAAACGGAATAGATAAAGCTAAATGCATCAGACACACACAAGACTACTGTTCTGAACAGGGTACAGTTTTATTAGTTCTTGTTCAAGTACAAACATGTTTATAACCTAATATTTTATCTGTTCTAGCGGCTGATGCATGCAGTACAATAACACTGCAAGTAGACAATAAAATCAGAAACTATAGAAGGATTGAATTGATATTTGAGTTTATCCCCACTCCAACCCCTAATCGTTCAGATGTACCACCAGATATTGAGATAGTTTACTTCCATTCTTTGTCACCCATGAGAAACAACTGGGTTGACCCTAATGATCACCAAATGTGCCACTGATGACCCCTTTCAAAATGGATTACTGAACATAACCAACTCGAGCAATAAGCTTCTGACAGAAGGCAATCAATCTGCTTGCGATCGTTTTCGCCTCCACAGGAGATTAAAGGCGCTATAGTTCACTTGGTACGGTGGGTGGCTTNATAAAATGCTTTTGAAAGATTCGGAGGAGTCTGTCATTGCACTTTTGTTGCTTAGTGCCACCCTAGAAGTGATCGGGATTTTGATCGATCTCGGGAGTTGCATAAACGTGATCTGAGGAAGTATCACACTGTGTGATCAGAACATGATTAGTCTTTGTTAGTCTATAACACCTATGATGTCAGCGTAACAATCCCCTTCGTTGAACCTGTCTA
The DNA here is from genome assembly GCA_900618425.1 of Echinostoma caproni. Taxonomy (NCBI): domain Eukaryota; kingdom Metazoa; phylum Platyhelminthes; class Trematoda; order Plagiorchiida; family Echinostomatidae; genus Echinostoma; species Echinostoma caproni. The sequence goes on from UZAN01039452.1 coordinate 84,064, forward strand.
CATTTGTGCATATAGCGTAATAGTGAATATAGTCGTTTAACAGCTGTAAAACGTGGCTCCTACAAGCAAATGATGTTCACGGATAATCTGCTTTCCACAAACATTATCAGCGTGTGATTCCTCGCGAACAGTCAGAGCATGTCATGCTTAATGATGAATTCGCAAAATGTGTGTGTTGTGTCCCAGGTTAAGTGGGGAGATAAGTACGCAATGAATTAACTAACACGTTTAGTGTAGAGGGCAAATGTGTAGCCGGTCCATAGACCGGGGAACAATCAGAAACGGCAACACGGAGGAAGGAGGGCAGGCAGGCCGACACAGGCCTCACACGTCACGCAACATCCGTCTGCCGTCATACAGGTCTTCAGCCAATCAATCACTCAATCAGTCTGGTCATAGGCATGTATGACAAACATACCAGTCAGTTGTGGGCCACATCATTTACATTTTCATAAATAAGTAAAGGATGGTCTTTTCACAGGTAAAAACAAAAAATCATGAAATAATGAACACATGAGTGGTTAAAACAATGTCTTGCGGGTCTGATTTGCAGAAATTTACACGTTTTAGGCAGGTCGAATGTTTCCTGATCTTCTCGGTGCAGTCCAGGGATGTTCTCTATTTGCGTTGTCAGTTTCATATTGAGACGGGTAAGGTTTGGCCGGTAAACATTTGGTTTGCACACATTTTCGATTTTCATGAAACGGACCATCTGCGCATTCGTAGAACTACCTTAGGATTTGTCAAATGAATCGATGACATCCTTCAATGATTTGTCTCACAAGTTCATCCGGTCAAAGAGTAACCTGCCTTCGACATTCAGGTATATTCGTAGTAATTTCACTCACAATTCATTTGTAAGTTTCAGTGATGGATTGGATCTACGTGAAACTATAACATATTCCACGAACACTGTTTTTTATTTATTCCGAAGGTTTAATAGCAACATCATTCCCAAATTGAGTAATGGCACACGGTAAACCAAACATTTTGCAGGTTTAGTACCCGCGAAGCCAGGNGCCAGGGTGGAGATTGTTATTTATCGATCGAGGGAGCTGTGTTTCGTCCTGAACAGCATCTGTTTATCATGCCTTTTCGGAAGAACTGGATCTACCGAAAGAAAAGAATGTCGGTGTTCCAGGTAGTAGCGAAAAAGTAAAAGTAGTCAATACAACATCTACCTGATCTACAAACAATCTGGTTCACAGGCGTGGGACCTGATTGAAAGAAGCAGGTAGATCGATAAGTCGTGAATTGATCTCAATACGTGTGTTCACCTCGGGTTTGCTTTTGGCCATCGCGGACTTGAGACTAGAGAAGGAGATCAACAAATCAATTAGTGAATCACAGTCAGTAGTTATATCGCAGTTCGACGTGCTTTGTATAAGACAGAAGAAGAACAGAAGAAGACAGAAGAATAAAAACAAATACAAAGTATCACGCAGATAGCAAACAAAAACCTACCCTGCATATTTTCCATTGTGGATGAGGTTTGTATATTTATCTTTATAATGCGTGGTTATAAGGGCAAGTCATTCGCCAACATTGTTACATTTAATGATACACTGAACTGCTTGATCGTGGGTCTTAGTTCGGACAGGGACACTTGAAACAAAGACCGAATCAGAACTGACCTTATTCCTTTCAAATGTACCTGTGTGTAGGTATATGTATGCAAGTACCGATGAAAACATCAAAGTATTAGGTCAAGTTGTCGTTCTCAACACTTCCCCTGCCAACCTCACTCCCACGCACCAGTTTAACGGCGAACGGAGTCGAACACAATGAGAACAAGAGACAAAAATGGTCGTTGAAAAAGAACACATATATAAACGAACGGATACAAGCAGAAGACTGCCACTTCAAAAGCACTGATGATGTCACCTCGGCTGGTGATAAAACGTTGGCAAGCAAATTGACAAGCTCGGCGATCAGGCGAAATAGAATTCAGTTCAGAACTACGAGAACCGATTTTCAATACTTTGTCAACACTTCACTCTTTTCACTGGTAACGGAACGCTATACAGTAGTTCTATCGCAAATAATACTCGTCCCTGGCGCGTGCAATCTTTATTCCTGCTGGAGACAACATATGTGTTTTTGAAGTAAGGATTTTGGATTTGAATCCAAATGTCTGTATTCTGAATCTCGCCAGAGGCGGTACCGACGAGTCCCAATTAGAGAAGTGTTGTTATCCACCCAAACCAGTAGTAGCCCAACACAGAAAAATCTAAATGAACTATTCAAAGATTGAGTAATGGCACATAACAAACCTAGATAAATGTTTCTTCGTTTTCAGTAGTGTTTTTTGTCCCTGTCGAGGGAAGAACCAAAATGCCCATTATTGGGAGTTAAATACACACCACTGAGTTTCACAGAGAATGATCAAGCACATGCTTCAAATCACTGCATTATGCCATCTGTTGATGTGCGTGAGTAAATACAACAGACAGCTATTACGCAGTCGGTTTTCGACCAAGGTATTACAAGTCGGGTTACGTATCACTTTAATCATACTTTCGAACAGATTTCCAGCTCACAATAGTTGAACCAACAGAATTCGGTATACACATTTACCTCAGTGTTTTGTGAAATAGGTTATATTGATTTGAAATTCTCATCTTTGTGCCTCGGTCTACAGGTATATACTTTAGCTCATCCAACAAACCGTACACTGAGGAGGCACTACAGCTAAGTTTTCAGCTCATTAGAATTCATTGGGAGTGTATATCTAGTATCCTGTCTGGATGTTGAACTTCAGGTCAACCCCATGGAAAACGTGTGTGACCACTGTGCGAAACCGACTCACGACTATGATGACTGAAATTCCTAATTCGCGGTTTCTCCAATTATCCTCGTCACAGATTGTCGAACACTTCGTTTGATTCGAAGACGATAGATATGCCCTAGTGATTAGTCTGACGCTCGAGAAACTCGAGTCGAGTGAATTACGAGGGTACGGTTGACTGGATGAACTGAAGCCTTCATTACGTATGCTACTATTTTGGATTGTGTTCCATAAAACAATTAATTCTCATTTCAAGCCATATAATGAGCAACATAAAATGAAACTCACAGTTACTCGTGAGTAGTGGTGTGGGATAATTGACGTTTATTGATTTGAACTGACTGTCTTTCGGACTTCGCCTTTACCCACAGTCCTCAGTTCACCTACTCAACCATACAGTCGGAAGCACTAGAATCGAGTTTTGCTCTTATTAGATTTCATCAGTAGTGCATATTCACCGTCCCGTTCGGGATTTGAACTCCGGACCCATCATATGGAAGGTGTGTGTGTTACTACTATGCCAACTAGCTCATGCCATGGCTGAACCAAATTGCCAATTCATGTTTGTTCAGGTGTCGTCTTCAGTGGTAGTTAGTTCATTTGGCCCGGCAGCAACGAAGGGAGACACAAATGGCAATCTGCTAACTCCAATCGAAAGCCTCTCTGAACAAACCTAAAAAAACATGAATTGGCAATTTAGTTCAGCCATGGCATGCGCTGGTTGGCGCAGTGGTAACACACATACCTTCCATGCGATGGATCCGGAGTTCAAATCCCAGACGGGACGGTGAATATGCACTACTGATGAACTCTAATAAGAGCGAAACTCGAGTCTAATGCCTCCGACTGTATGATTGAGTCGATGAACCGAGGATTGTGCGTGAAGGTGAAGTCTGAACAGTAGTCAGTTCAAATCAATAAAATGAGACATTTTTCGTTATTGGTGATACGGTATACTACTAGATAAAGCAGTGTACCGCATGATGACCGAAAATGCCCGGTGTTGGTCGTGGTTAGTTCGTCCACACGGTAGCATTTTCAAATCCTCTTTTGATACTTTCCCTTTTTCTTAGTCTCAAACCGCGGCCCTTTACCCACATTCCTCTACGGACAAACGTTTGACGCAAATATTTATTCAATACGATGAACTTAAAGGAATGGAGAACAACTATACTTTTCCATGGGTTACTTTAGTCAGTATTTTTCGTGATATGGTAATATCTTATTGAGCGCATCAAATTCATTGTACAATCTAGTCATTTTTCGGATTGCAGAATATCATCTGCTTCGATTGTGGTGTTGTAGATTAATAGCTGTTCAGTCGTAAAATCGCATATTCATTCGACACAAGCTCTCTAAGAGCTGTTCAGATAAGTGTACCGTTACATCATATCACGTAACTATCCCAATTGTTGAACTCACACTAGAGCAGGTGATTTGCGTTCGATCAATCGATCGCTGGATCGCGCTGGTCAGTGATCGATACGGACTACTATATCCTCAAACAATACCTTGGAGTCTGGCGAAGAAGCGCACTAAATGTACACTACACTCGTAAAATCCATTAGACAAAATTTTCATATTGCACATTAATGTAATCGCAAGATGTACAACTACTTGTGTAATTACTTCCAAATAAGTTCATTCCACGAAAGTTTATTTGCTGCCTTGCAAACAACTAAATTCCAGTAAAAAACTTGGCAAGGGCACCTTCGAAATCGGTCACATCCGACGTGATCAAAACAGGTGGTTAGATGCTATTGATATATCTTATTCGTTTTCCAAATTGCATCTTGTTGTTTACGCTTCCACTTACTCACTCCACACCCTCATTACCCGCTGTGAGTTAAAGTGCTTTGGGCTCCTACCTTGATGTTTCGTATATCACATGCGTGAATATTTCAAATATTCTAAGGTGGATAGCTGTTACTTGATAATCAAAAAATATTCATTTAGCTTCGGATGGTAATTTTAATTTTAGTCATCCCTCAAGGTTGCGCAATCAAAACTGTTGCTTCTTTGCGACAACTATGCAGCACACGAGGCACTTAACACACACACACAAACACGCATGCATGTTATCCACTAATCAAATGGAGAAGTTCCCGTATCCAATTTTGTCACCAGTTCAATTTTTCTGTTTGTACTACAAAGCTGGGAACGTGCTCAGACAGAGAGATGTGCTTATTCCATGCTAAGATTCGGATAACAAATGCTTTTCATCCAATTCGTCTATCTCTGGCCCACTGTTTAGTAATCCCCCCCACACACACACATTGGACACTTGATCATTTCTGTTTGCACGTGAGAAACCGCGTGCGTGGAACTTTGACCGTTTGCAATCATCCGACCCCTTTTTTATCCACCGGGGTTTTCGGTTCTCTCATCTCGCACGTGAGGGTAGTTAATCCTTGTCGAGAGGCTCAAGAAGTGTGTGGAAGTTTGCGGTAAATATTGACTCAGACTCTGACCGGACGTTAAATTTGATACTCGGAACTGGTTCGCTGAAGGCCGGATTACGGGGAACTGTGAGTTGCGCGTAAAAAACTGAAAATTCTTTTATGCGTTATAATAAAATCCCGCACTCTGGTCAAACACTGATTGCGACTGACCCGGGTTGATAGAGCACAAGCATCAGACTTAAAATACATTATCATGCAGTCTGGTAAGTGAATGTAACGGCCAAATACAAAAGCTCCAGACAGACTAATGGTTGTTTTGCAGTAGTCGTTAAGTAGCCGCATATTTCCCTTGTCATACTGGAAGATACTTAAGATATATTGAATGCGTCTAGTTTAGCAAAACATCAAATCACCTGCCCCGGCTGGTTTCATCGTTTATTTTACGGTCAACGGGCAATACTCGGTACATGTAATCACGTGGAACCGAACGGAATTGATACAAACAAATCTGTAAATTATGGTGACGGTGCCCCGATTCTCTATAACGTGAAAACAAATCATGACAATTCATTCATTACGTGATTAGCCTGAAGTTGCACCTTTCAAATCAAAGGAATGTTTGCGGTTGAGTCACTTATTATTTAGCATGAAATGGAACGAGGGAGAAATCGGTGGTAGTTCTGTAAGGAACAACGATTGCCAGTTAGGTAAAGCAAATCCCGATTCTGATTCAAACATGCAAGAAAGATCCAAATGGAACCCAAATGAAAACAATCAATTGGATTCGGTACAAATGAGGTTCTATATTAACTGATATATAAGCTTCAAACAATATAATACAATATAATATGCACCTAAATCAAGCCGCTGCTTGAACAGAACTTACCTCAATAGTAGTACAACACTGGATGGACGAAACAAGGAACTGGTTGGACCTCAATCATATAGTGACATTAAAAGTTTTCGAGTCGAGGACCGGTTAGCGTAATTAGCAGACAAGGAATGCGCCAGCAACGAGAATACGACAATAAAAGAGGCCTGCATGGAGGTCAGCACAATGCAGTGCAGCAAAGTACGGCAGCAACAAACGGGGACATAATTGACTATCTGTTAACCCCAATCGAAGGCCTCCCAACACGGCATCACTGAAGACGACCTCAGAACAAAAGTGAATTGGTTATTAGATTCAGCCCCAATCTTAAGTGGTCGATATGGTGGTAACAAGCCTCCGGTGTGATATATCCGGAGTTCAAAGCTCAAACAGGACGGCGGACAGACAGTACTGATGAGCTCTGATAAGAGTGAAATTCGTGTCTAGTGCTTCTAAGTTCATAGTTGACTGGAAGAGCTGAGGAATAGGCATGAAAGCGAAGTATGAAGGATGGTCAGTTCCAATCAGTCAACTGCAACATATTTTCCAGTTTTTTTCTTTTTGAAGAATATATATCAACTGGGAGCAACTGGTTATTGCCAACATTAATTTTGGATGACTATCCTGTACACCGGTACACAAGTGATCATCTACTTATCCTTCATATACCTTGAGTTCCTAAATAGAACCTTTGACGGTGTTCTCCTACTTTAACATAGAAACACCCGGCGAAAAGCCGGATCTATCATCAGCGGGGTTGAGTGGGGTAGGATACTGCAGCGGGGATGGACGAGCGGTTGGCTTGGTCAACCGAGACAATGCACGGACCAGATTACATTGAAGAATATGGTGCTTGAGAAATGCATGATCAACGCGAAAAGAGGTCAAACACTGGGTGCTTTGTTTTTTTGGTCGAACAGTCACATGGGCGAGTCAGAGCCGCATGACGTAGACGGTCGAAGATCGAATAGGCCGAGGATGACGTAGGTTGTGTAGAAACGATGTGAATTTCAAAAAGGGATGTTTACATGAATATGCCGAGAATCTAACAAGTTCAAATTTATTAATGCACTAGATTTGATCATCAAATTGGAGACTCATCTCCCAGCATGCTACAGTTCTCCTACAAGCTGATCCATGGACCAATGAACTCTTTGGCGCAATCGAGTCTCATGCATTTGCAAACGCAGTTACGAAGCTTCACAGATTTCGTGATATTACTACCGTTCCTTAAAAAGTAAACGCAAATAAAAACCAAATGAAAAGCAATGATTTCACGCTTTCGTGATACAATTAGGACAAAGCTAGGTTGCTCAAAATGACTACAGTTTGAAAGGGGGTATTGAATTTGCTTGTATGTTGCCCTTTGTCATCGAATCCAATGAAGCACAATGAAAAGATTACAGAAGAAACAATCGTATTATAAAAATTTGTAGATATTGTCGAGTGAATAGATTTTTCGATTTAAACAAAGAATGATCGTTTTTATCTAACTGATAATACGGGAAAAATAATTACTGAAGGAGAATGGCGGAATATATACATATATATATATAATATATATAGCCCTAGCGATTGCTGCAAATTGTCCTTCGAAGCGGAACTCTCCGATCGCCTATCAGCTCAGTCACCAGCCGAATGACTCAATGAACACTGGATGCAAATCAAGGAAGCTATGCAAATATCGATAAAAGCAACGTCGGACCCTGCCGCAAGCTCAAACACAAACGGTGGATATCGTCGACCTCGGCTGCCCTGCTGGACGCCCGCATAACCATGCTTCCGGATGCCACATATGACAGGGTTAAAATCCTTCAAACGCCAGCTCGTCAAGATTCTGAGGAATAACCGTGAGAAGTGGTGAATAGGGAAGTGCAAAGAGATGGCAAAGTTGCGGCTGGCCCTCATTGACATCTGAACTATCACCGTCCACCTCGACTGGGCAAATACTCCCAGTTGATGCTAGTCCTCCATCTGAAATGGCGGTTTCCCTGGAAATAAGTTATCCAAAAAGACATAAGGCCTCCAGTCCAGACGGGCTGTCCCCATCGACTTTTAAAGATAGAGGCTCAGCCTTAGTATCGAAGTTGACAAAACTCCTGGGCTCAGTGTGGGAGAGAGAATAGGTTCCAACTGAATGGTGTGAATCGGTCATCATACCGATTCACAAGAAAGGTGACAATTCCTCTTGTGAAAACCAAAGAGGAATAAGTTTAATCAAAATCGTCTCTAAACTTCTCGTTGGTATCTTACTCCTTTGATTGTCTACCGCACGTGAAAGGTGCACGCGTGAGAACCATGCTGGCTTTAGACCTGGTCGAGGCTGTGTCGACCAATACTTCACTCTTCGCCAAACTCTGGAGCACCGGCATTCTTTTCGTAGACCCATCATCTCTTTCTGGATTTGAAAGCTGCTTTTGACTCAGTTGGCCGTTCTAAACTCTGGGCTTCCACGCTTTAAAGGTTGTGCCCGAAAAGTCAGTTTTAATATTACGATCGCTTTATACTAGTAGCCCAAGTCGTGTCCGAGTTTACGTCACTGTTTCAGCCGAATGCACCACGGAAAATAGTGTTCGTCAGAGTTGCCCTCTCTCTTTCTTTTTATTTATTTTTGTTATGGATCTGATTATGGAAACAGCCCTATCGTCGTGTAAGGATAGTGGTATCGATTTTTATTCAGAAGGCACTCTGCCTGATCTGGAGTATGCAGACGACATTGTACTATTAAGTGAAGATTCAGGTAAGTTACTAGCATTTCTGGATAGTCTGCGTGCTAGTGTAACTAGGTTCAGTATGCGTTCTTTTTACCTTCAAAGAGTAAAATGCTACTTCAAGACTGGGTTGTTCCAGCACCCAGCCTCACTCCAACTGGGGAAGCGAGAGAGTAGGTGGATAAGTTTCGTTATTTGGTCCGCTACATCTCACCCGGTGAACGCATCACGGATGAAGTGTCAGCTCTCATTCAGCATGCTCGATTGGCATTTGACAACTTGAGACATCTGTAGCGCCTTTGCAACATCCAGCTGTCTGTTAAGGGTCCAGTGTACGCGGCAGCAGTTCGGTCATTTCTGCTATACGGTGCAGAAACTTGGCCATTGAGAAAATAGGACAAAGATAGGCTGTCGGTATTTGAACACCGCTGTCTACGCAGCATTGCACGAATCTGATGGGGCAGCCGGACGAGCAATGCTGAGGTTAGGCGCCGGGTTTTGGGTAAATACGGTCGCCCCCTGGAGCAGGTGGTTGACCTCCATAGAGTATGTTGTTTGGGGTTTGTGATATGTATGTCACCAATTAGGTTGCCACGGCGAGCTGTTTGCTGAGGCAGGCAGTGCGTGGAATAAAGCCAAGGGTGGTCAAACTAAGACCTGGCATAAGGGTATGAAAACCCTAATCAGGAGTCTGGGTCACATCGGTCCTGTTAGGCTCCCTGGTAGGGGACCCCGAGATCATGATCACCGGTGGCTACGGACACAGCGATATGGCTTGGTGTCGTTAACAGTGGCGTTCGTACATCTCAATTTCTCTGCAGCATTAGTGCCGTAAAATTCTAGTTTCTTTTTATTCCTACTTTCAACCTTTCCTGTCTTTCTCCTAACGTTCATCCAAATGGGGAGCCAAAAGACAGCGAGCAAAACCGGCATACGACAGTGCATGGTTAATGGTTGTACAAACTTAACTGAACTATACATAGATATAACTCATTGCAAACATCGGTATGGGCATCTGTAAATTGATATGCATACAACAAAATGTCTCTTTTGAAAAGTCTCCAGAATTCGCACAAGCACACAGGATAAATACTGGAATGGTCCCACGTTAGACGCGCATTTCTATTAGTTACAAAAGTAAATCACTCAATTGACTCGAGAATTCCGTCGGAACTCAATAATCAGTTCTTGGTGAATGCAGACTACCCACAAGTGTGAATAACACTCCACAACACCGACATCTCTAGCAACAGCTCAGCACTATCATCATCATCCTTATCATCGTCACCATCACCATCATCATCATCATCATCATCATCATCTGTAGCACATGTAGCCCTTCCATTTATCTCGGAGTCGAAATATTCCGATAGTCACGTGAATGTATTTGTACATATGTGATTAGTTCAATTAATATAAACATTTTTCGTGACCGAGATCTGTGCCGATCACTGCACACTGTTCAGCGGAACATTGTCCTTTGCATTCAGAGTTACGTACATATGTGAGATGTTAAGATGGGTGAAACTTTCCATTTGTTCGGTGATAACTTTCAGTTTCTGTGTATAAGTAATAGAATCATAACCACGACCGATAAGCGCTATGGTACTAAATGTAAAAGCTCTAGGTGAACATTGTAACGGTGCTATCAAATGTTGAGTAGTCTGGCGCTTTGCATCTGATTCATTATAATCTCTAACGGTACAAAATATTCCGGGTAATACATTCATTCATCAATTGTGATTCTCTGTACTACATAACGGCACAGCTTACATGCATATTTAATACTATCTGTACAGGTTGGGGAGGTATTTATGGCTGAGCAGGAGCTACCTAAATAGAACGATGTAAGTATTGATGAATAAAATGGAGGTACAGTGATGAAATGTACACACAAGACCTCCCGGTTAATGTACTGGTTACCATGGCCACTAACCAACCACCTGGATGCATTTGGGCATTTCAAGATATCTTATAACAGAGGAGATATAAATGGAGACCAAAACGACTGGTTTAGAATTTTCAGGTGCAACAAACTTTCAAAACGTAAGATGAAAACATTGCAACAAGCAGAAATCTATTTATTTATTCGTGTATTTTTCCGTGTCTAGTTATCTGTTTATCTATACACACGTAGAAGAATATATATGTTCGAAAATTTAAATTATGGAGTCCTCTTAAGAGTACAGAAAGCACATCACATAACAGCAGACGTTTTCTCTATTATCTGGGACTATAATAATCGAATGAGAAATGTTTTCAAACGGAGGTTTCAGCTAAGCGAGACTGGGATACACGTCGCTCAAACTGCGTGGGTGATGACTACATGTGAGTTCGAGCAGGCAGGTTATCATTCGTTCATGCATTTTTTTCACCTGGTGAAGGAAGAGGAGCACTGAGTGACAGAATCTCTGTTGTTGTAACGTTTCGAACCAACCCAGGACTCGTTCGCAGACAGAGCAATGTACATCTTTGTGCGAATGAACTTGGACTGCTCATGTGGCGATCTGTTGTTCACTAAGCTGTCCATCTATCTCCTATTCGTTATTAGTGGTGCAGTGTTGCTTAATCAGACCTTATATCACAACACGTCCCGATTGATTGAGATAGTAGAAGGTATCACATGGTGAGCAAACACTTTCCTTTCGTGATGCTCTTGTGATCTATTTGACCTAGTCACCTATCACTGCGCAATGCCTCCGAGTGTATGGCCTTTTAACTACGTATTACCGGACTGGCGTGTATTGATGTAGGGGAGAAAGTGACTATTTATTTGTCTCCCAGGAGCGGTATTCAACAGGACCGTTGTTGTTATAAGTTATAGGTGAAAAGCAATAACTTTTGTGAAAAAAGCCTTTCCCGAGATTAATTTCAAAAGCAAAGACCATATGGCAATACTCACGATTCATGTCCAGGACGATTTCGCTGCATCTCAACATGGTGCATACTGCAGAAAATACATTGTTTATATAGGGCTTTAGCATGTAGACAATTCAAAACGCTGTGCTTCGGTCGACCTGGTATTGCGTCATCAGCAGATGTCGAGCAAATGCTGAGGACGGGGTCTTGTAGTTTCGACCGTCGTTTCTATGCAGCAGACTTGACCTCGATTGGGTCAGCTGATTTTGGACCCAATTCGGAATATGTTCCACCACCTGATTGCGTAATTGTCGCTCTGTTCGGCCCACGTAGGTTGCTCCGCAACCACATTCGAATTGGTGGATTAGATTAGAGTTGGCGTACAGAGGCAGACGTTTTTTTGCCTGGGGTATGGGTATCCTGGTTGATCGGTAGGCGATTTGGGGGTAGGCTGCGTAGTAGGTTCGAGCGATTGCTGACCTCAGTCGTTTGTAGAGCAGGCGGCTTAAGTTATCACCTTTGAATTGAAGGGGCTCTGTGACCCGCGATTTGGGAACTGACGCAATCGGTTCTTTCACAATTTTCGGTTTGCTATGCTTATTAACAAACGCTTCGGGTTAAGCTTTTTTTGCTAAAAGCTCCCGGAGGTTTTGCAGTTCTTGTTCAATTCTGCTTTCCCTGCAGATTCGCCTCGTTCTGTCAAATAAGGTCCGAACAAGACCACGTTTATACTCCAGGGGTATAAAGATCTTGAAGTGTAAATAGCCTTACTGTTGTTTTTCAAATGAATCCAAGTGTGCTTTACGGGCATCTCCGACAGAGGCTGACGATGTATCATGATGGAAAGCTAAGTCAGTATCAATGGATAACCAGCTGATTTTTTATTGTTTTTGGGAGTAGGTGGTTAGCTGATCGAGGCCGTGCTGAATCACGTCGGTCAGGTCGTTGGCGAACATGACAAAACCATTAAAGTCGAGTTCACGATGACAATTTGTCAATCAGCATTGTCTGAGCATGTTGTTGGAGTTACGGAGTTGCCAACTTTTTTTAGAATAATGTGTAGACACCAATGGTCAAAACCTGTGACTATCCTTCACTCTCATTAGAATGGTTGCGCAGTTATAAGTGAACACAGGTTGAAAAACTCCTTGAGGGGCACACATTTCGAGTGTAGATTGACTTCATCACCGATTTAGAATGTCTTTTGAAGCTATAGGAACACTTTACTCCCACAGTTCAATAAGAAATTAATTTGTCCGATTCGCTGACCTCTCGGGAGTATCACGGAACAAAGAAATTTGCAGGTCTTTATCTGTTTAATTCAGTACCCATGACTAGTTGGTTCATGTTATAGGAGAAGTGACTTGAAATATAGTATTTTCTTCATTTAGTGCTCTAGAATGCGAAGCCAATAGTACCAATAAGATGCGGTTGATGTTTACGTTCACTGTGCAATGTTACTCACTAAGGACGATCGGCCATTATGGCAAACAAAGGAAATTTCGTATTTTACGNACGGGTCTGAGCCTAATTGCTGGCGATGTAAAAACCCAACGTTGGCGGCATAAAGCCTATTTTGGCTCTCGAGTCCGAAACAAATTCTTCCCACTCTTCAGTTCAAGCGTGGATATGCGCCCTAATGTCCATGAATTGAGGATGTAGACTAGCCTTGCTGGTATCTATTCGTTCTCAAGATGATCTAGAGAGAGTCGAGTTGAAGGTAACGCAAATGAGACTTGCTGATACCAGCTATCAAAACTGGTAACGGTTTTTTGGGAACTCTGCGGCGGAAAACCCCTATTTGGATGGATGTGCTTAGCACTAATTAGCACGAACCGATTGACGAGTATAGTCGCAAGTGATTCAGCCTTCATCTTGATTAGGGCCACTCCTCATTAATTCACGCCAATTTTCTCACCTCCCTATTGGTTACTGGGACGTAAGACCGAGTTAGATAAATCATCAGGGATTACTCCCGTTTGACGAATATTATGAAACAGAATGGCTCCGTTAGGGCTGCCAGTTAAATTTTAAAAATTTCCTAGGAAATCACATCCTCCCCTTGAAGCTTGTTTTTATCAAGGTTCCATCAGCAGACCGGGTGATCACGGTAGATCTGGTATTCGTCTACTACTTTGAGGGTTATTAGCATATGTTCCTGAGCACTTCATTGCAACGCACGGCTGTATAATCGGATGATGATCAGTTCTCCCCACTACGCACTCATGAATGAAAATATCCCAATCTCAGTCTTTATCTCTTCAGGACAGTTTATTAGTCTCACTGCAGTGTTGTGAGCTGAGACAAATTTTGTTCTTCGACCCAACAACATCAACAAGTCTAAAAACTGATACCTAAGTTCATCTACTCGCCACCTATCGGAACCAGAACGGAAATCACCGGGAAGCTGAAAATACCAGATGATGACACTGTCACATTACACCGAGAAACTTTCCCTCTCTCCATTTGGTCATTCGCTTTACTGTATCTCAATGTGATCTAAAATTTTGGATCTGTATAGGAGCGCTTGGATCAGCGAATGCGAGAGAAAAGGAAGAACAAATATTTTTGGTGATGACATTTCCACGCTTTTGCAGGACCCACTGCAGGTCATTTGCGCAAACTGTGAGCGAAATAGTGTCAGATGGTGAAGGAAAAACCCGGAATGTGTGTGTGGTAGGAAACGAAATAGTGACAAGTTGCGAATGAACATGAGGTCAAACAGCTACGTATATACTCAAGGGTGACAGGAGATTAGAATCTGTGAGGACGTTTGAGGTTTGGCGAGATTTAATGCTGCGTGCGAGTGTGAGCGTGAACGCTTGTGGCTGACTGGATAAAAAATGTCAAGCTGGTGGAATGATATTTGAGCTTCATCCGATCGATTGACACAATTCTCCCACTGTTGATAAACCATGACTAAGTAAGCCATCTATGTGACCTGAAATCTTATTTAAGAATGAGCGTCTGTTCAACAGCAAACAAATGTAGAGCCGGAGCTGAGTCCCGCCTCAAGTTCCTGAACTCCGATACATTTTTTGAGCACGTTTGGATGTTCGGACATGCGCATCTACGCTTCCCCTTAGTTTTATGCTTGTTTGTCCAACTTACGTTGCTGGAATTCGTACAAATCGTATCGTATAGGTGAAATTCAGTTGATCAACTTTTGGTTGTTTGTGCTTACGTCTCTTTGGTAGTGAACATGTAGTGTTAGTTATCAGAAATGTTACCGGTAAATTGAAACCGTTCAACATTCGCTGGATGTCTTCTGATGAATTGCGACCTTAAGGTTTGACAATACTTGTGGTCCGATCTGTCTTTTCGACTTCGACCTCCATGGATTTTCAAAGACTTTTATCAATTTTCTGAAGAAAACTTTGAGGATATCCGTTCTCGGTCAACGTTGCTGGAACTAGTCGAACATCTTTGCATTTGTTCCT
This sequence comes from Echinostoma caproni, assembly GCA_900618425.1. Lineage (NCBI taxonomy): Eukaryota > Metazoa > Platyhelminthes > Trematoda > Plagiorchiida > Echinostomatidae > Echinostoma > Echinostoma caproni. Next base: position 99,135 of record UZAN01039452.1, read on the forward strand.
TCAGTTTGAAAAGAACTTGTTTTCGCTTATTGCGTCAGATCTATAGGGTGATCAGAGGAGTAGGACATATATATGCTTGTATGTGTTGGATCTCCTTACATGTACATGAAAAGTACCAGGCAGTCTAAAAAATAATTCTTTCTACTTGTTATTCTATTTTATTCTTTATTTCATTGTGAAAGGGCACTTAAACGTGTGAAAAGTCTCAGAAATTCAGTTATCGATCACTGTAAACATGTCATCTGTCTATGTCCACCTGACTCTTGGTGGTGTTGGCATATCTCTCAGTTCCCCCTCGACGAGATGTTTCACGAAAATGCTTGCTACAGTCGGTGACACTGAAGAATCCATTGCCACTCCATCGGTTTGTTGGTATAAAGCTCCGTCATCGGTTAAAAGAACGGATTCCAGACATCCGGAAGTAGCCTTGACCATTTCTTCGACATCAAGTGTGGTTCTGTCGAAAAACGAATTTCCATTTGTTGAGAGTGTTTTAGGGATTGCAACACATTCTTCTGTGGATATATAAATAAAAAGAGAAACTGCTTAGTAACTTACTAGAAGTCAGAATGATGTAATTTAATTCGGTTAGGTTTATCACCACAATCGTTCACGTTTTGTATATAGTGTTCATCCTATTTTTGAAGTGCTTGTAAAGTGTTTCAAGAGAATATAGTTCGGAGTGTTTCTGCAATCGATTGCGGGTCGTAGGGATTTCATAAGTAGGAAAATGAAGCACACAATGGGCTACCGATTGATCCCCCATACTAGATATAGCGGATACCCGCACAAACATACACACACACTGTCCTCACCTTAGGGGTGTTTAGCCCGGTCGGGTGAAGTTCTCCGAACGCGGCTAGTCTGTGTACCTACGTGGTCATTCATCTGATCGGATAGTTTTGATGTGCGCACGTGATCACCGGTCGACGGATCGGCTAAATGATTACACAGTACAATTAAAAAAATGATTATTTTTAACTGACCATCCTTGGGACTTCAAGCTCACGCACGATCCTCAGTTCAGTCAACCGTACAATCAAAAACTGCTGGAGTCGAGTTCCGCTTTCATTAGAGTTTTTTAGTTATGCGTATCCACCGTCCCTTCTGGGTTTTTAACTATGGACCCGTCTCACGGAAGGCCCCATTGTGTCAGTTAGCTCACACTGGGGCTGATCAAAATTGGCAATTTCTGGTTACTTTTTTAACATCTCTTTGAAGATATTCAACCGATAACAACAACAAAAGACAGCTTTCTATCTGTTGACTCCAGTCCAAAGTTAATTTACACTCCTGATGAACTTCACGGAGAGCGAAACTCAACTTGAGTGTTTCTGGACAGATGAAGTACGGACTGTGTTTCAAGTTGGAGTTCGGAGGATGGCTCGTTCTAATTGACACTGCTCATTTCACATAGCTACTCACAAGTAACTGGAAGAGAAATGTGAAAAGTGATTATTACGCAATGTGATTACTCTCATGACTCACCTAACGGAGACAGAAACACACCGTTTTTAATAACGTTTTAATTTGTGGATAAATTAATTCACATCCTATTGGTTGCAATTCACCCGGATCCTATTGGCTAAGACAAGCGAGCGAAGCAATATTGGCTAAATCAGTTTTGCACTTAACCAATCAGAATGGGAGCTTTTTAATTTCCGAACCGACCAATCAGATGCAACACCTAACAGGTTCTATCCAATTGGTTGAACATTGTCTAACAGGTGCGTTCACAGATCATCAGTAACAGGTTGAAAACGATCCCAGCAGAAAACGTTCAAAGGTCAGGTGATTTTACCACCCGGACAAGCTGAATTACGTGTATATAAGGACTATTCAAACGGAGCTCATCACAATGTTGCATCACATTGTTTTTCTCATATCAACATTCCGAAGTTCAGCCAATACAATAGTCTATAGTACATCTGTGGTGCTATCCCAAACTGAAACTATTCGGGACAAGTGTGACGGTCAGATTTTCAGTTTCATTGGATGAACTCTCCCATTCGCTCCTCCTATGAAAGTCTGGAACCAAATCCAAGTCTGTACAATTCGTTTCTTCTGTGTATCAATCGTTTGCGGACAAAAAGTCTAATGTCAAAAGAGAACAAAATGCGTCTGATGTGGACAAAAATTGCTCACCGAACGAAAGAACAAATTCGACGAATCATTTTTCTAGCCAATGATCAATTTTGGACTGCGGACCGACAAGACTCTATCGATTTCGTTCCTACCCGTCGTAGAGGTAGTCGACTCTTGCATTCCATTACCCTTCGACGTACTGCTTCCAGCCAACCTCTTTTGGAAGAAAACGCTCCGACGGTTGATGACCCCAGTACAGAAACACGCAATATTTCTTCCTCCTCATGTAAAATAGATAAACCTGAGACCTGCCCATCTCATGCTGATTCCCGTGTGGTTCGGCCGACCATGGGCCGGAAACGAAAAGTTATCGGCCGTCCCCGAACTCGACCGAAACAACGTGCCTTGGCGTGTCGAACCCGTACGTTCGGTTATCGTGAAATATCCGCTCACACTCGAAGTTCCACTCATTCGCTATTCTGTCTGGCCGCATATCATCATCACTGGGATGATTTTGAATTGTTTTTAGATATTGGATTTGATCTGAATGTGGTCCAAACCTACTTCGATGATTATTCCTCTTCGGACACAATGCGTCTGCATTTCACCTCAGTTATCGATCTATTTCTTCATGTGATTCAACAAAAACAAACAATTGAGTACACTGGCAATAATCTGTTTGGGAACAACAGTCGAAACGAACGATCAATCTTCCCTCAGCTTCTGTCGATGCTACTAAACAAAGGTGCTGACGTACGTTTACTGATGAAATCGGAAAGGGATGACTGTTCCTTTGGTGGTATACATCTTTCGCGTATCAGCAAACTCTTCCAAATAGCTAGTACCCAACTTTCTGAAAGATTCGCCCCCGATTCATCCCAAATAGAAGAGGATTTGCAGATCGATGCGGCAGGAATTATTCGACAGTTACTTCAATCCGGGTTACAAGTACCTCTGGGTAAACAACATATCTCCGACCTTGCCGTCCAACATAAATTTACTTCCCCGTTGTATACTGTGCTTCTGCAGTGTTTATCTCGAAGCCACGACAGATTGCACGAGAACGGATTCTCGGCCAGTTTGCAGTCGTTCATTATTTTGTGGCTAAATGTGATTTATTCCAGCCCAAGCTGTGATCAGTCGTTCTTCTCCGTGCCCACCAGTGAGTTTCACCACGACAAACATATGCTAGCCTATCATGATGTCTTCCAACGGTTTCACAGACCACCAAGACTGTTTTTTCTAGCACGTAATGCCGTGCGAAGGTTGATTGGGACACGATGGTTTCGTCCAATTGTGACCGAAACCTATCTCAATCCATCCCCGTGTAGGAAAATAAACACAGATCCAATTTGCGTGCAGCGTTCTCAAGCGCTCCGTGGCTGGTTAAGCTCCCTGTCCGACCCGTTGCGACGAGCGGTAGCTTATCTGGAAGCAAATGATCTACGTTACGAGTTGCAGTGTATTCGACTCGTGAACGTGACCGATTCGGATCCCTTAGCGTCCCAGAGGAGCATTCAGACAAACAATGAAAGCCTTTGATCCCAAACCATCATGTTGTAGTCGTGGATTGTAATGCGGTGAGAGACAGGCTTTACTGACATGCATAAACCTGACCTCATTCGCCGTTGGTTGAGAATGAACTCGTTAGCTGGAACATGTGATAGTTATTTTTTGGATCATCCTGTTGCCTGTTCTACTTTTTTACAGAAAACCTCAAATTTGTTTATATTAATACTTGTTCTGTACAAAAATGGGGTCTCCATTTCCGTCGTGAAGACTGTTTGACACTTTTGAAATTATTGGTGAATAGACAATGTTACCTTCATCCGACAGGTAAAGAATAATATAGGCTGAAAATTCTCCATTCAGACTTCTAATGTCTTTGGAGTCAACTTTTACAGTTTTTTAAACGAAGGTGACTGTTATTCACATAATTTTTATAATAGTTTGCTAAAATTTCAAGTAAAAACACTCTGTGAAAGATTAGCTTATTGGATATGTGCAGATGTAGTTGAATAGAGTGAAGCGGTGGAGTGTGGGGATTAGATGGTTAACAACGCAAGATTCAAGAGCAATTCTTTTACTACCTTTTGTTGTGATATCAGAGTTGGACGGGGGAAATGAAATAGTTTTATAAATTGTATTGCTAGTACCAATGCGGCAATAGCTTCAACGTGTTTTCCTATGCCATGGGCAGGAACTAAGGTCAGGGCTGAAAGGGAGGCCTGAGGGTCGGAGGTGGACAAACGTAGTGCAAGGTTCAATGTCCCCGTCAATCGGCTGATAGGCAAGCTCATGCGAGAGAACAAGGGAATTCACAGGTGATCATTATCGACACATCTCACACTGTTATCAGATCTTGTTTTAGTAATCATTGTAACTTTGCAGGAGGATAGGAAAGTGGGATTGAGGTGCTAGACTGGAATCCAGACGCAAAGAGAATTGATGGTGTAATAGGACATCACATGAATTGACAAATGTGAACCGATAGTCGTCATCTGTCCCTCCACATAACTGATTAAGTGAAATCCATCGAAGCTTAGTGTTCATGTTGATTCTCAAGTACTTGATGGATTCAAATCTGTAGAGCGACTTGTCATAGTTGATTACATGATTCTTTGAAAATTCTTATATTAAAAAGACAATGATACGCCCCGAAAACTGAGACGGATTAAGTCAGGGGATCAAGCGTGAAGCAAACAGCTCAGTATTCGATAAGCCTTTGAGTTTAACAGCATTGGAACACAGAAAGGTACATATTGATATCATCGTTATGCCCGAGTGTGTGGTAGATGCCAGAAAAGTCCCCGATTGAGATGAGATGAGATTGCCTGCACGAAGACGTGTACCTCGGCACACTCTGCAATGATTGATAAAAGGGTTTGAAATCATTTTTGAACTTATTGGTGAGCTGTATCCTCGCATTTAGCTTGTCGGATAGCCAAACGTTTGTTTTGGATCCATTATTGCTTCCACTTTGTGAAGGAATCATTTCAAACAACGAGGAGCGGGCGACAAATACAGGCGTGAATGATATCGTCTTACCATTGGAGAATTTGTTGATAAAGTTGACAAGTGATGCCACTACAGTTAAGGTGCATATTTTATGCTGATCAACACGTGGGCATGCGCAACAATAATTTGGTCATGATCCTCGGTCACTTTTGGCCCAGTAGACGTTTAGGCTTCCAGGTATGGTAGTCTTTTGCATGGGGGAAAAACCGTGTTAGGTCTCCAATATTTCACAGCCACTCAAGGACTAGTTCACAATGAACTTTGTAGTATCAGTCAAAGGATTCATTTAGACCTGGGCAAAAGATGCTTTGATGTTGTGTGAGTAACAAATTTGAGAAAAAGAAGCTTGGCGAACAAGATCGTCTTCAGTTATTCGTAAGCATAAAGTGTAACTAACAACAGGAACAAACAGGGAGTGAAAGAGTCGAGTTCTACCGGTTCAGCTCTGGCTCCAATCATGTGTGCTTGTTTGAAATTGATCACCGTGTCAAAAGTTCCAGTGACTGCACACATGTCGGGGTGGATGAAGTGGACCAGGAAAGAATAAGTGCTTGAATGAAATTATTCTGAGCGCAAAACGGGAGAGAGGGAGGGTGAGTCCGAATATTTACGGCTTTAGTTGTGGCTAAGATACGATGTTTCACCGAGTGATTTGACTCAACGAGATGCAAACACACCGCGCTCGTAACTGTCTTAGTTGTTCCTCAACGTAGCCAAGCTGGGTGATGTTCACGAACCCGATCGGATAGGCGATGGTCATGAGATCAATGAATTCAGTACCATAGGAACCGGTAAATTAATATACACAAGATGAGGTATCAGAATCTGGCAGTGTGTCCTTCCGTCAGAAACACATAATAGCTTTAGATGCGAGCATATCTTTTAATTGTGCAGCTTGAAATGTTCTGCTTATAGTGCAACCAGTGACAGAAAAGCAAGGTTGAGATATAAATGAAAGACAGGGGTCGTTGATTATCACTGTGTTCAGGTTACCTTTGGTGGTACAGTCGCGGATATTGCTCAAACCAAAAAGATCGTTTGAATTGATGCTGCCATCGCTGGAATCATCAAACACCAAGTGGAGGTCACCATTCAGTGAGGCAAGAAGCAAGCTGTTAGTTAGTCTTTTTATTACACACTTTCGTGTGATGAACAGCAGACGGGGTAAACCCCATAGTCACGAGGACCTGCTGTTCAGTGATCGAAACCAGTAGTGTAAACCCCGGGACTTGGAGTGGTGAACCACATAAGGCCCCGATAGGTTAGATGTGCTATTATCCTGCAGGATAAGAAAATCCCAGATCACAGTGGAAAATAAAAACAGTCCCTTTCACGGGATTCATAGGCAAAAATAACATCGGGCAGGAAAGCACGGTGGAGATTTAAAAATAAACCGTGCTTTTGCGTCCATCTGATTATTTGCATGAATTTCCGTGGAGTTCCAACCCCACTGCTGCGATAGAAATTTTTCTCTTCTTATCCTTTCTGCGAGTAATTGGTCCAAACATCGTACAAACGAAAATTTTGCGCTCGGAAGTTTTCGCCGATCTGGAATGAATTGTGCATCAGTAGCAATCGCTCACTCTCAGGAATCTCTCGGGACGGCATGCATGCAAACGTGTTGGTGCCATTTTACTTCAGGAAAGTTGGTTACGTTCTGACATGAATTGTGATATTTTGCTACAAAAAGGTTACGTTATCTGCCGCAACAATTGTCCAGTTATTTTTCATAACTGACACTGAGGAGTGGTGAACTTATTAAACAGTAACTGGTGTGACAATTGTTTTCTTTTGCGTCGGTTTAACACCAAAGAAACTATTTCTCTCGGTTTAGGCTCCATCTTCTTGTTACATTGCTCGATATAATTGTAGTGAATGTTAAGAACGCACCCAAAAAAGTCGCTCCTGCCATTGCGGTATGTTCCTGAGCCACTTTTGTCCCATTTAGTTCCCTATCTCAATACATGTTTAACGTTCATTGCTGGAGATTTTAACCGCTTTGATGCTTCCTTGTTACCCTTCCAGTTTGATAACTCGTTTAACCTTTCCCGCTCAATTTGATGCCATCCTTGACCTTTTTTTGTTAGCAAACCCGGCATTCTCACTATCCTTGAAAAGCTCTGCACCTTTGAGCAATGTATTACTTGAGCTCAACCCGAGCTACAGTCAAGGTAGGCGCTGTCCTGGTGGGGCCTATTGTGTTTCGTCACTACAAGTCCCGAAGCAGAGGTTACCGATTTTTCATCACTGAACAGCAGGTCTTTGTAATGAGGGGATCCATCATGTCGGCTGTTCATTACACAAAGTAATCAAAAGTCTCATCTAGGGTTATCAAGAAATGAAACTGTAATCCTGAAAACTTATCCTCAGTCAAACAAATGACTTCTTCCACAGACCTTTAAACGTTTTCCGAGTCCGACTGTTCTTCATATGAGCATCGTTATCATGTTCTTCGCTGTCCTGTTGAACCGGCTTACGTTCTTGTTGACCAGCTTTTCTCTTCACGTTAGAAACGCTTTCTGCGCGAGAATTAACTGGATTATATGATTGAAAAGTGGTTTATCTCAAGAATGATCTTCGTTGGCTAACTTACCTGCATGTTGAGACCATTCTTATTAACAAGAACTGTCTAGAGACGTTTGATCTGAGAATAACTTTATGATACGCAAGACAAATGGTATCTGGATGTTAAAGACCTAATCGTACTTTTACCGTATCCCCTGAGGCGAATATTCTCCTCGTGTGTTGATATGCAACTGATCACCTCTGCTGAGGTCTTAAGTTCTAAACCTCCTCAATAGTGTTGCTGGATCAAAGTTCTTAACGCACGGCTGACATGTTCTATCTGTACATGTCCCAAAGCCGGTGGTTTGTGAAGATACCTCTTTGTCGCAGGAAAGATTCCAGTTATTACTGCCCCACAACTTGCACCTCGGCGTTACCTAGGGTTTTCGGAATTGAACTGTTCAAACCGACGGTTGCAATAATGATGCATGCAAATGCAGGGAAGTTTGAGTGACTAAGGTCCAGGAACCTTGGTTACATTGATGAAATTGAGAACACTGTTTTCCTTTCTTGACGGATTTGATATCTTTCGAATTGATTGGAATATGAGCTTCAACAATGGAAGTGGTGAATTAGTTACATTTTTCAACCGTATGCGGTGTAACAGTTCTCCTAGTTTGATTCATTTCAATGCCAGAAACATTGATTGCATTGTCGTTCAATATAAGCCCCACTTCGTTGGATAATTTTGCTTTATATTACTGACAAACATTGCACTACCCATTAAACGCCCACTTCCGTCATTTGAATGTGTTTCTACTCTTTCTAGACACATTTCGTGAAAGGCTTAAATCAGTCCTTTTGCGCGGCGGTTGGTGATTAAATCAGCGTTCGATATTTCTTTCCTAAGAACTTGGGTTTGGTAAATTTCGTGCACATTCTCACTGGTTTGGAGAGCAGATTGACGGCATTTTTGTAAATGTCACAGAGGTCTTCTTCATAGAAAACCGAGCACCTATTGTCTCGCCCCAATCCTATACAGTTCCTTTGCACGCTGAAATCTATAGTAAAATCTGTAACCGATAACCTAACATGACTCAGATGTATTTTTTCTGCTTTCTCAAATTAAGATGCAAACATCTAACTGAGTAACTAGATTTCATTTGTGTTGCACCATGGAGACATCCTTAGTGACAAATGTTTATCTGCTCTTATGAAACCACTTCGGAGTGACAAGGAAAAGGCTTATATCAATGGCGAGAGCAACGACTTTAAACGGCTATTTATGGTAGAGATTGAGCGCTTGAATCGGAAATAAGTCGGGAACACTCTGGGCAACAGGAGCCGTTGCGATATGTTGTTGGCATTGAAGCACGTCTGTGGTACACGTGGGAGCTCCTGTCAAGACGTAGAGGAACTAAATCAACAATTTTCTACCCCATCTGGTTCTAAGTATCGGCCGTTTTTTTTCAGTTCTTCTGGAAACATGAAACCTCTTAATCCGACCGTGGTTCGCAACGTTTAATTCCCGTGATTACCTCAAGGTCTTTGGTTTGCTTGATCGTTGTGTTCTCTTTCAATATATTACTGGCTTTGGCTAAGAATGCGATCTGTTAAACGTTCTTTTAAACTACGCTTCCAGAACGCAATTTACCTTAAGCATTAGTAAAACTCGATCCTCTTCTAAAGTAACTGTGATGCTTTTCAGGGCACGATTTTGTCTCCATCATTTTTTCCGTACATGATCAACCAGCCTATTACTACCAATTTTATTACCTGCGAATGTGCTGACGAGGTTGTGATTAGGCGCCTCTCCATTAGCGGAGTATCTTTCCACCACCTTGAAGACAGCCTGAAAGACGTTCTTAGTTGCTCGCTGTTCCAATTTTATATGCTTAATGTTTCCTAATGTCGAAATAGTTCCACAGAGCACATTTCAAACAAAATCACAGAGTGGGGAACAAACTCGTTTTCAGAGATTCGTATTCATTGCAATACATCTATTTATATATCACTATTTAGGATTAAAGCTGTCTCGGGAGAATAAAATAAAGTGAAATCACAGATTACTAGAAACGATTTCATCAGTAAACTGGAAATCGGGATCACCACGATTACAATTTGTTTGTCCACTTATCCGATCATCGAGGTCACATGTGATAGGATGTGTGGGGTGGATGGGCCAGGAAAGCTTTAGCGCTTGCACGAATTGTTTTTGGGCACACAGAAGGTGTGTGTGCAGAAGAATGTCTATCGCTTCTGCTGTAGCCAGCATCCGACAGCAAAGGTGCCTCAATAATCGCCCAAGAACGCTATACAAGGGTCGGAAAGCCTCGGAAACGTCTACAGAGAGATTTGTTTCAGCCCGGTGTGAAACGACAATTTGTTATTACATTGCGTTTCTAAAGTGAATATCATGTTAGGGTGCGCAATTTTGAACCTGTTTGATAGTTCCGTTGTGCTCGATGTTGCATTGATCACACAATAAACGTCATCTACGTACCTCGTGTATAGTACGCAGTCTTAGATGGATGACTGTAATTGAGTGTTTTCTAGTTTCTCTGAAAAGAGATTCCAGTGGAGACTCTATGGCTACACCATTCTTCTGTCAACGGATCTCATTGTTAAAAATGAACAGTACATCATACGTGGAGAAGAAAAGCGGCTCTTTTAGGTCATCATAAGTGATGCCTAAATCTGCATTACTGTTTTGTACTTAATTGCACAGGTATTCAATTGTTTCGCTGATGGGAACATTTCTGAACAATGAGCTGACATCCAGCGACCAAGTTTATGTCACAAATTTTGTTCACAAAAGTAAATGTATCTTTTAAATTGTATTTTGCCAACATTACTCTAGTCAGCCATTTTGCCAGAGCATGATATGATGAGTTGCACCTATCCAAAATTGGTCTTAATGGTACTCCATCTTTGCGAACTTTAAGCAATCCATACAACCTCAGAACAAGTCTCAGTGGGCCTAATACGTTTTAAAATGGACGTATCATTGACTCCCTTTCGTTTTAAGTATCGCTGATTCTTATAGAGCGTCCCTTCAAGTTGAGTCGTCTTATCCTTTTCCGTCGACTTGGTGAATTTCGACCGATCAGTCAATACGATTTTCATCTTATCTATGTAATCCATTCGATTAATTAGCACGATCCCGGTCTCCCTATCCGATATGGGTGGTATAATATCTTTATTTTTCTGAAGTGCTCGCAATGGTCTGATGTGTTCTGTGGTTAATATTATTTGGTTTGACATTCTGATGCCGATAGCATGCATTCACCAAGGTAGATTTGAGCCTTTCAAATATATTCAGCTATATGAATACGAATGTCTGAAAACGAGCTTTTTAATCAATCTGTTGTTTGTTCCCTAATGCGCTGATGTGCCCTTCAACCATAAATACGGCTCCCGTTATCATATGACCTGTAATGGTTTTCCTGAACTTGTCCCAAAGTCAACTTTATTAGATAACTCCGCGTCGTTCTATCCTTCAAACTCTCCTGGACTAGTCATGAAGAGTATATTGATTAAAGGTATCCTAATGCGTTTTATGCTTTCAGACTTGAAGAAGTTATTGTTTACTGACTTGAAAGAAAAGGTATACATTTAAATTTGTAGATTATTTAACCTTATTTCCCGAAACAGTGGTATAGCCAGAAATCTTTTGAATAATTATATTGTGTGCAGGTGTATTCACGCATGTGAAAGAATAACTGATAGAATGTTGAACAACAAAGGTGACTGCTTGCACAACGAACTTCTTACATTCATGTCCGATCCTCGTACCCGCGGGCACTACCACATACAGAAACAGCATCATCATCCGTTGTTTTTATCGTTTTTTGGTCTGCCGGATACCGATTACTGCAGGTTTGGTGGAGCACATCTTGAGTTAGACTTTTAAGGATAATTATAAATTTCATTGCTCGCAGTCTGCAACCGTTTTTTACCACACCCCGTGCTTTTCTTTTCTTCTTTACTCTGCTCTCGTGATAATTGCTGAAAATTCACCATTCTGATGAATAAAACTTATTTTGACTTGAATTGACTTGTTCGAACGGTTGGTTCTATCTATTGTATCTTCAAACATATATTAATAACACTTGATGCTGAAATTCCAGTTGTGCACTGTGTTGCGTCTGCTATAGAACAAGGCCTCCAAAATTGAAGATAGGTTTTCCTGAGTGAAACAAATAATTTTAGCGCCGTAAATCAGAGCATCCCACTGCATTTCTTCCATGACTGTGGGCTTCCCCGAAGTTGCACTAATGATGTTGCCTAGCCTGGCTACGAAACGCATGCAAACAACACTTTCAGCTTGATGAGCACTCCAAAACCAACACTCGAATTTGGAGCAACAACCATCCCACATTATTGTGAGATCATGTCATTATTGAATGTCCCATGCTCCGGTTCTCTCAAAGACTATTGGGATAGGTTGTTTAACTGGTATACATTACATAAATTGGAGCTCACTGTGCAAACAATATATTGAAATCACATTGAATCTCAAAGCTGGTCCCTTGTACCAATCGCTTTTCCATAATATTTCGCCATACATCGCCTCTGTTCAACCTATCCACAAGGTCACACATGTTTGTACACACACACACGCACTGAATATTGCATATCAATTCTATTCGGAAAACTGCATACCACACTGATTCCAGAAGTTTCTTCTTGACGGTAAGGACTGCTGACTATTTATTAGGCACCACTTTGAAACTCGGCTCAACTTGACCCCCCCGGCCCGTTAAACTTCACCCTCATCACATCAAAATCGCCGATGCAAAAATCAGAACTGTTAATGTCTTGATATATACTGTCATCAGTTTCAGAAAGTGGAATCAGGGGAAAAACAAAACTGCGTGCCTGTGCTCGTAAGTCACAGTTTCCATAACTAGGAAAAACCGGAGCAAAGTGATTGCATCTAGGCGAAGTAAATCTGGGCTCCAGTTCCTGTTTGAGTGTCTAGACCACGCGTGAGGCTAGGTGCGATTCAGCAGGGTGCGCACAGCGTCTCGAGCGTGAGGATACAGCGAACTCGCATTAATTTTATTGCGTGTTAAGAGGTTGTGGAACCATGAACGCGTTCACTGTGATCGAGACGCGAGTTTTAATCCGCCCATATTGGCTTTAAGTGTTTGGACAGAGTGAGAAACAACATATCAAGCAGGTGCCTCAAGTGATGAAACGTGACGGGATGTGAACAGATTGAGCGCCTGTGTAACAAGAAAGGGCCACATTGGACGACAGTAGACGAATAACCGGATAACAGTGAATGGCCACCTAAGCGAGTTCTGAGGTACGCTACACTAAACAACGACGGTGGTAAAGATGTCGAGAATATACTACCTGGAGATGGGTAGAGGACTACGAGATAGAATTTAAAAGATGAATTATTGATCAGTCGGGTGGCATCACGTTGAGCCGGATTAAGACGATACAGAAGAGAACAAAAGGTTCAATCCTACAGGTGACTACGCGATTAGGGCCTGGTGTCGGCGTTGAGCACTGTATGAAGAGAGAAAGTGTGTGTATGTGTTTGTGTGTAGGGTATAGAGAAGTTTAATGCGACGGAAATGTTTGTGATAACCAAAAAAGAGTACTGGACAGCTGTTTCGTCCTGTTTGGGACTCGTCAGCAATGCGTAATTTTTGTGTCCCTGTCAAGACTCGGACCGCGATTCTTCGGGTTGGGACTTCGAACCCTTACCGTTGAGCTACACGGTCGACAGTTATCAACTTGTGCGAATGGCTCAATTAATTTAGATGGTGAATGTTTGGATTAGCCCATTCGGATTTTTACAGGCACCAGACATTGTTGCTGATGTTTGATGTGGGTTTCACTCCTTACTTTAACATCATCAACAGTGCCTGGTTCCTGTGAAAACCGAATGAGCTAATCCAAACATTCACCATCTAAATAAAGGTATAGAAAATTGTTCGACACGCAATTTATCATCCAGTTTATCTTAGATTAATCACAAATGCATTCATCGCCCGAACGCAAAATGATTAGGTGTATTTTTGCTTGCCGATTTACACATCAATGTATTTCCGGATAGCTAAAAGTGACATTTGGGTGCACACGGGGCTTCTCGGAGAATGCACCCACAATGTTCAGTTTATAGCCAGATTCAGTTTTGCAAACAAATCCGAATATGGAAGTCCCACTGTTGCTCTCTAACACGGCGATTGTATCGGCACAATCACTGTCGATTTTGGTGCATTCATCTACTTTTATTTCAAAATATTACGGTGATTCGATTATGCAATGATTGAGCAAATGTCCACGTTGATCGGTAATTGTGTTATCTTCCCTTTCGTTTCCGACAGGGCACATTAGCCACACCCCCAACCTACCCACCTTAGCATCCCTTTCGGCGACGTGCAGCTGGAATGCTAAAACGTATACCTGTTTATTTTAGCCCGAGATAATAGGTTATACCCTATTTGTAGCTTTACCGTGCAGATTAACAATGTTTAGCTGTGTAATTTGATCAACCGTCTTTCCTAAAGTGCAGATGAGCAAACGAGAGGTGATCAACTGGGCGGTGGTGAATCTTGCACAATTCATTTCTGTGAAAACACCAGGAGAATCGTGTGAATTGAATTGCAGGATCAGATCATCCGGATACCGGACAATCAGACAGGTTGCTAATCGTTCGACAATGAAGTACCATTTCCGCAGCCTACCGGTTCGTCGGAGATTCGTCCGATATTCACTGCATTCATACAATATTGTTACACTTTCCGAAAACAGTGTTATCTTCACTGGTAATCTATGCTAATTTGAGATGAGTTAAATTCGGGCTGATATGTTCGTATCCGTTACTTTTAATCACCCGTAGTTATGGTTAAACTGGTAGAATATTGTCGCAGTTTAAGCGAGCGGGTGATGACGAAGGTGCACACACATTGATGCGTTTTTGATAAAATCATATTGCACAGTTTACATTCAATTGCTTGTGAGCTTGTGAAGAGCTGCCGCGATTAACTAGAAATTATGTCGAATGCAAATCAGGGATGCATGTAAACAGAGGAGAAAAACCCCGGGATTCCCAGACCGAGCATTTTATTTGTTTTAATAAAGTTTGTACTTAGGTGATTTCTATTCCAAACCAGAATCTGTAGTGTGTTACCAACGCCGGATGAAAATTATTGAACAGGAACTAACTACTAGCCTGTTTTTGGTGTGGAAAAACGCTTTGTAGATCACGGTGTTGTTACTGTCTGTTGTGTTGTCCACCTTGAGAATACAAAAGAAGAACACGATGTAAGCTGTGAACTGGGCTAAAAATTGTCACATTCACCTACACAGCTGTCTGGTTGGAACATTTTTGTGTCAGTTATTTTCGAAAGCGGCAAGCACATGGAGGCTCATGGTAAATACTGTGGAATAGTTCGAGTGAATCTAAACTATCTGTGTAGAGAAAAATCGACAAATAATTGTGTGCAATTTTTCATATTTTTGTGTGATGGAATGACGTTTCCTGTGTAGTTTACAGAGAGCTCTATCCGTTTGGAGTCACTTCAGTTAAAGAATAGCTCTGCTCACTGATTAGTTGGTGTTGTGCGCCAAGCTAATTTAAATATTTTTCGGCCTACATGCTATAAGATAAACAACAATTCTGATAGAAATAATATTAAAAAGCAGCAATTATGGCCAATCAAAATCCTGGAACGTTTGAGCCTAATAGCCATTGTGTTTGCCTGAATAAATGAAGAATAGTAGGTGGTTTGATGTGTGCAATCAATAACCAAACAGTTTCGTACGGTGACTTTGGTTGCTGCCGCTCAGTTACTCATTTGGATAAAGTAATTGGGCGAGGATATGGAGTAATCGATAAAAACCACTGGACATAGGTTTCCTTTTGTTTTGGGAAGCATCAGCAGTGTATACCTTTTGTGTCCTGTAAGGACTTGATCTGCGAACATTGCATTCCATTGCATTCAAAATTTTCTACATACACCGACAACCGGCTGCCGTGGCGGTATCGAAGATGTCTCGAAAGGTCAGGCGCTCGTTGAGGCTTTTGTATGCGTACAAAACGTGCATCCTAGGTCTGTATTTTAGGTGATATATAGCTACTCAAATAGCACACTTTGTCTACTTGATCTATTGCCTTCGAGTTGAGATGCGGTTTGGAGCTGGATTAACCGGAATTTGTGTCAGTATTGTGCATCTTCAAGGTGGAGAAATCATGCCAATGATATCTGCCTTATCACTCAGCCCACCAAGGAAAAGCTGGCAACTTACCTGGATCTTCACGCAACACTTCAATATCGTCTGCAATATTATGATCGACGAAAGGGACACCAGAAGCATTTGCCGGTGCTGTTGAGATTGTGATAGAAGCACATTTTACACAATGTAAACTATGACTTTTTATGTATACTTCTGTGAAGGGATACAAAACAGAACTGGGTATTTTGACCTTGGATAGCATGAAATTCCTTTGTTGAAATGAGGAAATCCAAGCGAGTTCCGTTAGAATGAACAGCTCGGTGGGCGTTTAGGCCTACTGGAGCAAAGTGCCAGATGTTTGTTTTCATCGGCCGCCTTGTTGATTTTAAAATTAAATACTTCTATCAGTGAAACTAACTCGTCATACGTATAGCGTGAATTTTGCTCATATAGAAATTCGTCCTTAGACGAAGTGTGTATCTGATGCAAATCTGTGACGATATAACTAGAACCTCCAAGCCTGGAATCGTATTTCCACAATATCTATGTAAATGAAATCTCGGTGACGAATAGCTATCTCGGAGGAACAGCTATTTCGGATTGTTTGGAACTCTTCAGTAGCGCGAGTTCACGAGAAATTACCAATATTCTTACGAAACCTACACTCAAGCTCGCCACTAATGCCTGGAGACTTTAAAAATCGGAATGCGCTAATTGAAAGGTTTTCTGTGTACCGCTAAGTTGATTGTGAGTCTTGTTACCAACGTAATTGGTGGTGTGGAATGCATATTTTCTAATTTGATCACTCTTCTAACTCTTTGGACTAGTGTGCTATTGTACGTTAATTTCATTGTCATCCTGAACGGTTTTGAACGGACGGAGGAGTGAAAAACGTTCAGGGATGATGCTTCGGACTTCAGTGGGACAACAGATATCAAACGGAATATTTGAATTGTTTAATACAAAAATGTGTCTTCCAATGTTGTTTGTCATTGATTGACCCGAATTTCGACCGGGTTGTTTTCTGTGGTCCTTTTTATATGACGTCTATCCGGTAGCACATCTGAGAACCGTTTTAAATTGATTCACGGTGCATACTTCCCCAAATCGTTACACAAGTTTTGTGCGCTGTAGAAAGCCTGTATGTGTAGCGTATCACCCAGTATCACTCCATGCGATTTCCTCGTCAATAAACTATATGTTGTTTAAGAACGACAACTTTCTCCAAAATGCATAGTTCTTTCACAAGACCGATAAATTGTAGGCCATCTTAAGCTCTGGTTCTAGAGCAGCTCTTGCTATCAGCTTGGCTATGTCATAGCCCATTTCAACCTCGGTGGTAGTAATGCTTGATATGTTTGTGATTCCTCTTGTGCCCGTATAATTTTGGGAAAGTATAGGAAACTGAATAAATCAATGATTACTACTATTCAAATAAAAACTGTTCGATTACGAGATTCTTTACGTGTCATTGAGGATAAATTGAATCTGCGGAAATACAGAACATGTCATGAACGAGCTCATTTTGGCTTTGTTCGTTGTCAGTATGAAACTAATTGTCTTCCTCGAAGGTTCCTGTATACTTTCAGAGGGTTAATGTTTTGATTAACCCCTTTCAACTCATGGTCCGAGTCCCGACAGGGACACATAATGTACCCACCGATGATGAATCCCGACTGGGAGGAAACAGCTGTCCAATGCTTTTTGTCAGTCCTCGGAGTGATTTCTCTCGAGTCTCTATCACATTAGTATTATTCCAATTTTACCGCATTAATTGAATCGAGATTATTAATTCGATGTAAACTGTAAAAGAATGGGTGTTTGATAAGACACTTAAATGAGCACTGAGACAATCACCTGGGCGGACATTTACTTTTCATAGCACAAATCAGGCGTTCCAAAAATTTTTATCTAGGCCTCATTATCGCAAAGCTCGACAGACTGCACATCACACACATTGGAGAGCATTATGTCAGGTGATCACTGTTTTGAGGTACTACTCATATTTGTGAGTAGTAGCTAATATATTGATGATTTTTTTGACGATCAAAAATTACCAAGATCACCGACGGCAAATTGATTGATGTCAAAGAACAACTATCGATTACTACATTCACTACCCGTTGTGCGGCCAGGAACAGCGATGGTATGTTTCTGATGAGATTGCTGTGTTATATATGCCAAATTAGTGATGTCCCATCTGTAATCCTCAGTGAACAACTGTCCTCGACCGCGCACCGCCTTGTTGCATTACTACAGTCATGACAAGGTTGCACTAACTGTCCTTACGGTTTATGACGCCGGGTCATCGGTCAATGAATCCGTTTAACGGAGGAAAGTATATAGCTAGACAGAATGTTCAGTACTCGGTCGAGTTGGCTAGAGCATGTCCAGTAAATACGGCTGCGAAAATCGCCCTTTGTTTGATACGAGCGAACGTGCTGTGCACAAAGGCGGACTCATTCAAATGGCATTTGTATCAAACAACATGAAACACTGTGATACCTGTAGTTTTTCTTCGATAATTATCGGACCAGCAATTTCTCCATTTCTGATGCACCGTCCTCGTTTCCGCCCGGCAACTGCTACAAAAATACAGACAGGTGATCTCGAATTCGGTCACTGGATGACTTTTGGACCAAATTTTCTCTTTTAAGGTTTGTGATAGTACAATCACCAGTCATACGAAATTAATGGTCAAGCTCCACTTCATTATCACAACGTGATCGAAAAATTATTCAACACTGTTATCCAAATATTGGGTTAAATCACCAAATTGATAATGGAGCCATGTTGATCTCAGCTCGCTACAGTTTAGGATGCTTTCAAGCTTTCGTGTCCGAATTCAAGACTTCTAACTTCCAGACATGAAGATAACCGAAAGAACTCCCACCTTAGTTTCGATCTAAGCTCGTGTTAATTGATGCTGGACAAATAGTTGACTGAAAATTCAATGAAGTATAACTGAGAAATAGCACTGTTACATATTAAAATGTGTGTTTGTCAGCCCAATTTTCGTGAAAAAAGAAACAAAGCTCTTGCTTGGTCGAAAACAAAATCAACGTAAACTTTCCGATGAGAATCAGTGAATGAAAAACAGTTATGTCAACAAAACGGACAGGATAAGATCCAACGAGTGAGTTGTATGCTTTTTTCATATGTGAAGATATTTATACTTCAAGGAAGTGGACGAGGTGGAAATGATTTGAAATAAGAGTGGTCTTGGATGATACAATAAGTCATTTCTCGCTAATCACGGACTTAGCTTTTTGAAAAACAAGGAGACAGATGATGCGAGCCCTGGACAGACCAATAGATAACGTGGATAAATGTCTAATTGATATAGATATCACAGAAGGAACTCGGGAGATGCCACTGTAGACGACGCACTCACACTGAAAGAGCAAATAATATAGGCAAAGAGCATATAAAGAAGGCTTCATGACTTTTGTAGGAGCAGCATGGGTCGTCTTAGACTAAGTGAGAGAACGGTACCAATAATACCCAAGTCTTTAACCAGTGCTCCGTGCGTATGTTTCGGTATCCTTTGGCTACCATACCTGTCACGCCGATACAAAATCCAAATAGGGTTGATCAAGTTGCGAGCGACCAGAAAGTAACAGAAATTATCGTCATATGTATCATTAACTTATTAATTTTAATTATTCAGAGTAAAGTATAAACTACAAATATACCAAACTAGAACAGTGTTTATATGGAATTAGCATTGATGATATGTTAGCAAAAGCAATGCCAAGTTCACCATTCTCCAATGAACGTTTAGTAAGCATTTTCCTTCAGTTCGAGTCACCTTGATATCCGATGGGTAGCTTTTCTGCAGACGTGTGACGTCTACTGAACTCCAGTGTTTAATGAAGACACATTCGGTACAACTACTACTGCCCATTGAATGCCCATTGAGCTGCTGGATACGGTAACATTGCGAAAATCAACACACACACACAAACACAATATTTATAGTTGTGACTTTGGCTAATGTAAGGTGGGGATATCACTGGAACGCGTTATAACTTTTATAACCTTAAGAAAATGACAATCTGCCTTTCCAGTTGTAGCAAAGAGGAGGAATGAAAAATAATTGAATCGATACATCAGTAGACAAATCATGGAAGGGAATTATAAAACTTTTTGAACGTTCACGGCTTAAAAACACGAGACCATAGATGTCTCATCTCAGTGAACGTATTAACGAAAGTTTCGCATTAGGTGAGGTTTTGAGAATGAGTTACACTAAAAGGGTTAGCTGATCAAATCATAGACAATTTTTGTTGGCTATTCTCTGAAGAGGAACATATGATTCTGACAGAAAATTGATGCTCCCTTTGTACATATTAGGATACCAATGACTGAATAAAAACCAATGAACAATGGAAGAACGAAAAGTAATGACTTGATAGAACTGATAACTGATATCATATTTTGTTCTCAATGAAACATCGTCGTCATATTTCAATCTGAGTTCATCAGAAAGCTTAGTCAAGTTATGCAAACAGATTAAAAAATAAGAAAAAAAGTGGTACGTTGAATCACTTGAAAACGAACTGTAAAATACCACATACCTATCTACCTATATATATAATATTGGGAGAAAGAAACTGTACCTTATCAGGTTAGTGATTCCGAGGCGATGTCAGAAAGCAAAGAGGTTAAGAAGTATCATGTGGGAGAGATAAAAGATGGTTTTAATAAAAATTATTTCTATTGCTTTAATTGAGAAATAAATTTCAAACATAGTTCCCAGTGAGGCTGATTTGAAATAAAAGATTATTTGAATACAATAATCAGCGTATTTTCTGTTGATCCGCCGCTTTTTGAAAGTAGGGGTGAATAAATCAGCGTGAATTTCGTCGATTTTCATTCTGAATACGGGGGTGACGCAAACTGCACTTTCGCAGTTGGTAATTGTAATAACCTTTATCCACTTCTGTGGATCTGTTTACTGCGGGGTTAACCTGATAGAAACGTCGCACACTTTGAAAACGGTGAGTTGAGAGTCAGGAAACCTTGAACCCTTCCTCGGTTTGAGCCACTTCAGTCTAACTACCGGAGTGTACTACTAATCCATTCCGACAGGGAGACTTTCACAATTGGTTTGGAAAGACACAAGTCCCTGCCATGGAGAGCTCCAATAGACGTTTCTAACGAGTTTAAATTGTCTGGAGTTCGTTTTCTCAGCTGGCCCTGACAATAAATAAACAAATCGGAACAACATGATGGAATGGGAATTTGGGGGAACCTTGATGGTGAAGAGAAAAGATTAAGAGAAACGGGTTTTCTTTTCTCCGAATGAGGGCATCAAGTTCTATCATGGATAGAAAGTACGGTTGTGCATTTTTTCTGGTTCGGGAATATTTCATGTTTGTTGGACTCATTCAGTTGATAACACTGACACCTTCCAGTGTAAAGTCATCAGCGACTGTACTTAGAGACGTTTCTCGACGTTCCGTCAGTTCCGAGAAGCATATATTTGCACTCGAAGAAAATATCGTTTGGTGTCTTTGCAAGCAAACGTTGTGACAGAACATCCGGAAGCTTTGATGATCAAAATTCGCTCATTTACAACATGATACCTTGATCTTCGAGTTGTATTGCGGTGCTCTAAACAGGATTAGCGTCACACAAGAAGTGTGTTTGTTGTTGGCGAACTTCGAAGCGTCCGACAAAAGTATCAATGAAATCGAGCCAGTACGTTTGCAGGTAAGAGGATTTAGGGCTTTTGTACACTGTGGATATCAGATTTATGAAATGGGGTCAAAGAAAATATAAGTAGGTCGGATATGCACATTTTTAACCAAACGTGCAATTTCGTAATGATCTGTTGAACTTTCTCTTTTTCAATCAGCACATCCGCAAGAAATGGCAAATCAAAATTCAGAAGTACAGAAGCACGGGTAGTGAAAGCATTAGAGGACTGTGCTTGCATTCACAAATTTAACAATGATTTGAATTCTGATTTGAAGTAAGAATTATGTGAGATGAATTGCTCTTGAAGCCGTGATATTTTGCATGGCAGTAAGATAACAAGATACTTTAGATTTTATGTTTTTATGGGTCGGTTTGTTCCGAGAAAGGATTTATATATAGGTAATAGATCAACGGGGAATAGACAATGTACTCTGAATCCGAAGCATCCACGGGAAGGAAAAGGGAAGGGCCTACTAGAAAACGTTTAACTAGCTTCGAATTCCAAAAGCCTCTTCCAACTGGGGTACTTGCCACTCCCACATAAACACAATCGGCCCATTTTCAACCAATAATGCAGAAATGTTGTGAAATTGTTCAACATTTACCGGGTGGGCGGGGGGTGGAGCACAGCAGAAAAGATCGCATGTCACAGAACCTCGGAAGCAACAGAATGAACAGAGGATTTCTAGTTCTTGAAGTACTTGCAGCCATCACCGATCGAACACCGAACGTTCATCAAGTTGAATTGATTTCGGGACAATATATGCTAAATTATTGTTTGTTATGGCATTGTGTTCAGTAACCGCACACGAGAAAATCAAACTGTACCGAAATAAATATGGTTATCCAGGTAAAATATTAAAAAACGAGATTATATATGCCTCGAATTATCGTCAAAATTAAACTCAACCGCGTTGTCATTACGATATTTATCTCAAATATTCGATAGAAGAGTGATGAATATAGGTTAGTAGCCAAGGTTGTGTTCTTAAGAAAGACATCAAAATATATTGTAAGCGAAGTATTATTTCATCAGAAAAGAACTTCATGTGGAATTTGTCGGATAAGCATTCAAACTTTTGGTGAATTCTAAATCACATAATTTGAGCTGTGATACTTTTAACAACGTGTCAGGTTCACAAAGTTAATCAACGGCATGATACAAACTAATTAGAATACAACGAGTTAAAATATTTCTACAATCGTTCACCAGCGATAAAGTGCTTCTAGGTACAACAAATAAGCGGGCGTGGACGGCCAGGGATATTGATCCAGGATATTTACTGTGACCTCTAAGTGGTTACCTGCCGTGAGAGTGAGAATCGTTTTCATGGTTGAGATATCCCTAAAGAGTCTTGTGAGTGAAACAAAAAGATGCCACAAGTGCTCTTCATGATGTGGTGGTCGTATCGCATACCAAGGGTTCTCCGCACGAAGACTACATAAATGTCTGTGAACAGCGCTGTGACGCGACAAATTGGTTCCCTTCGTTTAATATTGTTCCTCGTTTTGTTTTTCATTTACCCGTTAAGGTTCTCCAGAAAAAGTAAATGATCCGTGAAACTAGTCGTTAGATCGTGGGTTAAGACGCTGTTATCTTGCGGTTCCCGATCGGTCTAGCAATGATTACAATGCACCGCGGTTCACGAACCATTGAAGATCAAGGGATTGAGTAAAGTAGAAACTCCCACCGCTTTCATTTAAGAACAATTTTGTTCACTTTTCGTTATGATTATGAACGGCTAAAATCTCTGAACAACCTCTGTGCTTCCCTCATTGTCACTCCTTTTACCCTAAGACGTTATTCCGACAGGAATCTATAGGTTTTTCGTTTGCTTAGTGCATGGATCAGAATCCAAGTTTTACGGAAATTCACTTCAGTGGATGCGTTTTTTGTTCTTAATATAATTTCAAAGTAAACACATTAATCAACCATGTATCGTGTAGTGAAAGGGTCCATGAATTAGCAAGCTCAAGAGCTCCATCATGGGGTTGATAGGCCATCCATTTTTACTTCTAATTTCCCGAGACTGTAATTCCAGGTCGTGCCTAACTGTCCTGCGGTTAGCTCTCGCTAAAAGCTAGAGCTAGCTTTTCATTTTGCTAGTTGAATGAGATGTAGTGTGAAACATCCAGACATTTACACACGCTAGATTTCTGCTGAGTTTCTGCTTCCTTCTGAAGCAAAGCGGTCGGTCTCGACTCGTGATGAGACACAAACTCAGCCTAGGCCTATGCGTAACCCACGAAAAAATGTAATCCTAACGGTTATTTCAGCTGAAATATGTTACGTCAGGGGAAATTATGGTTAACCGTCCCCCCCCCTACAGGGTCGACGGAAAGAAAGCATAATTTAACAAAAACTATCGAAATGGCCACCTGTGAACAATCAGTTGAACTTTAAAGTATCAGTTTACCGAACTCTGGCCGAAGCACTATGAAACACAGTCTCGCTCCTCCCACAGTTAATTCTACACAGCACTCGTGGTATGTTTTATAGATGAACCTCCTGAGGTAGAGGCTCGGATAAACTATTTTGTCTTTGGGATGTCAACAATCGGTGGGACTTGAAGAGCTTAACTTAGGCTCACTCAAGGATGGTGAAGCAAACTTGTTAGAGAACTACAACTTCCGTTCTTTGAGGTTAAGCAAAACTGACGGTTACCATTTCGTGGAGAAATCAACTAATACCCTCATCTATGGGAAGAGAGTTCTTTCAACACAGTAGTATAAGCCTAGTTCCAACGGCAATGCTTAAGCAAACCGTCTGAGGTGAGCAGCTATAAGGAGGAAAAGCAGCTGGTGTTGGTAAGAGACCAATTCACGAACAGCGAAAATACAGTAGTCCTTGATGAACTGCGACACTCGTGGTGCGATTATTTTATGCACCTTTACCCAACGTGACGGTTAGGCATCTCCGCTGTTCGTAATGTTTACTTGACATCTGCGAGACGTGACTCATCCGACGTTTCAGATTCTGTTCCCGACATATTTGGGCATTACTCGTGTTTCGTGGGAGCATCGGGTGATCATCAGTGTGATTTTTCATCATCTATTGGATGTTAATTTTTGGTATTTGAAAGAGTACATTGTTCTACGCAGCCTCCAAGGAATCAGTTAACTTTCTTCACCAGTGAATAACTATGCTTGCTCCTATGGTCTGAATATGAGATGGTGAAGGCTGGTAGAAGGAATGCGGCGGTCAGGGGTTATAAAGATTTTAGCTATAGTTTTATAATCCGTAGATCCTTCTCACCTTTTTGGTTGGAACCCACACAAAGATGATAAGAGCTGTCACTCAGAACAGAAACTAGTGGTGTGAACATCATGCTGTGTTACCAAAAACATTTCCTGCTACGTAGCGGACAAAACTGATAAAACATCAAAAATGACAAGCGAAAGAAATGCAATGATCGTGTGTGTTGTTATTGCAATCTTAGTATGGCGATTTGAAGATTTTATTGTGATTGATTCAATCAATTCGTTCCCTACTCACAACCATACACCGGGGTCGCTTAATCAATGAGTGGCTAAAAGCATGCCATACCTGATTCATTTCATTTGCTAGTCTTAATCCAGTCTACTTATGCGTTTCNCCTTTTGCCTATCTACACTGACCGACAATCTATGACGTGAGCTATTGCGGTTACGTTATCGCTTCCAACCAACCGATTGAAATAAGGAAGTTCATTCTGGGTCTCCACAGGGTGATGTGCCATAGGCATTCTGTAATCGGTTTGGGAATGAACCCTCAAATCTCGAGAGGTTATCCTGGGTTAGATATGTAACAACGCTTATTGGGCTGCTTACACTAAGCGAAAATCAGGATAACTAAGCGATTGGTATCAGGTTACTTCTTTTTTAGGACCGTTTTCTATCGTCCGTAGTATAATACCTCCTAGATTTTGTATTTGTCCGATTCACACACAGATTCGATATCGTGGTTTTCAGCGTCCCATTGGCGTTTGCTTTTTATTCGGGGAAGCGGTTGCCTCCTTCAATCGAATTAAATTTACTAGACGGGGTTAGTACATCATGCCTGTTCCGGTGAGACTCTCAGTCACTGCGTGCGCATCCACCTTGCTGATGAATTGCATAATCCTAAATTTTGGTTATAACGTCCATCGTATGACACACTTGAACAGATATACATAGCACACGGGTGAGCTCATTGGCAAGCGAAATTTTCAAACAGCATTTCGATTTGTGGTCGTCTTGTTTCGGTCAAGTCATAATACGTATTCGTTCCTGTCGCACAATCCGCATGCTGCAATACTGGATACCATTGCGAACGCTTGGATTTAGGTAACCTAAATTCGGCATTGAACAACAAAGCAAAATATCCCAATTGGACAACTTCCGTGAGTTGTATATCGGACCAGAAGTGGAGGGATCTCTTGCCACAATGAATTGCAATTCACGTGGAAAAACGGATCAAAACGGTGACACGATCAGGAATAAAGCGAGTTGTGAGTTATCGATTATTACCAGTTGAACTGCAAACGTTAGTATGGCAAATCAGATCCCGTTACTTAACTGGAACTTATCTTGACATTTTGTCAGGTTTCACAGAAGATAAAAACCATAAGATCTTGATGACAGTATTGCTCGTTGATTCGGGTTTGGTCATTACACTGAACACAAATAGTGTATCCCTATTTTTGGGTTGTTTCAATTTGTTCAGTTAACCACAAGAAATGGAGTGCGGTGTCGGTCAAGTGTCTGCATCCATATTGAACAAAAACGTCCTAATTTCCAATCGTTTCTAAGACAGACAGTTGATGCCGTTATTGGCAACTCGGTGAACGTTTCTTGTTGATCATGTATTTATATTTCCTCATCATATGCAACACATTTGAGAAACGGAATTTTCAGTTTGTGTTTCTTCCCAATACGCCAAAAAGATATTATCTTCAATGTTCCTTAGGGTCTACTCTAAAAGCCAAATATGCACAGTGTACAGAAGACTCAGGAATCCATCATATAACAGCCAATGTTTGGCCGTTACGAAACGGAAATACTGCAAATTATGTTTCACCTTGGATTTCTTTTTAAAACTGATTAAAACGACAGTGATAGTACTTTTTCTTGATTGCCTCGGATCGACGTTTTGTCTCGATAATACATCAGGAATAGGAGAGATAATCGCACATGATAGACGGACCATGGAAATAGTCTAAACCAAACGGATTACACAATCCTAAACGGACTATTGATTTGATCTAGGAAAAACAGAACAGGAATAAAAAGGCGCTCTTGGCCCTCTATGTGTACCGGGCAATGGACGTATTGTTTAAAAGAAGCGTACCGAGAAAAAGAACGAGAATAAGTGAAGGCACTCAAGTACACACATGCTTATTACAAAAACCAAACAAAAAAGATATCTTGTTCATTGCTTTGTTTCGAATGGACCAAAAGTGTGCTCGGAATCTGGTCTCGCAGGTAAAATCNTATGTTTCACAGAAAGTTTTAGAACAGTGTAGGAATTGATGTACTCATTGAAAAATGAGAGAAAAACCGATACTATGATCCTGCTGAGGAAGTTCTGAACAAAAACAATTCTTGTTTTACAACCGTTTAAAAACAAGCATCTATCTAAACGTGCTTGTTGCTCGCTGGCAATCGGTCTTCCGTATTCAGCTGGTCACTAATCGTC
Organism: Echinostoma caproni; assembly: GCA_900618425.1. Classification (NCBI taxonomy): domain Eukaryota; kingdom Metazoa; phylum Platyhelminthes; class Trematoda; order Plagiorchiida; family Echinostomatidae; genus Echinostoma; species Echinostoma caproni. Next base: position 126,304 of record UZAN01039452.1, read on the forward strand.
GGGACATCCTAGAAATACAGTTTGTTTAGGCTGAACCCATTCCGATTTCCTTCGTATGCTGNCTGCGTTATAATATCACTATAACGAAACCGACGGTTTTAGGATAGCTATGGACCCTGGTTAAAACACGGCAGACAGGCCAGTATCTCAGGAGTGACTATGCCTACAGAATAGATAATCGACTACCACTATACACAGCAAATCATTAGGGCTTCATACCCTTAACTGAGCGAACGTAATCGTCTTTCTTTGGTTCACAGCTAACCATGTATAGATAAATTTTACACCTGCTAATAAACAAGCATGGTGCCAACATCACAACAATAATAACCATATCGCGGCATGACCTTCCCGTATTTCATTACTCATACTTAACAAACTACTGGCCGTGATTTCACGGCATCAAAACAATAGTGTGGACTACGTTCAGCCAGATTGGAACCCGATATAAGATATTTCACATTCCAGGATAATGTATGCACATACTTCTCAGGTACTCCATCCCTCAACAAACAGTTCCATAAGGCGGCCCCATCGACAGAGTCGAATGCCGGGGGAAGATTTGATCGATGCATCCACGACCGGTACGAAACCCATCCTGCTCCTCGCGGGTGTGCTCCTCACGCATAGTGTACAATCGGCGGAGAGTTACGGACGCTAACAGCTGTGACGCTAATCCGATAAAGCTTATACCCTTATGATTGGCGCAGTCGTTACGTGGAGCCTTTTTGAAAATTGGGACGACAATAGATTCCGCGCACGAGGAGGGGGTCTGCTAGGTGTTCCAAACGATGTGCGCGAAATAGGTTAAAAACGTCCTCCTGTTACCTCTACAGGTTATCAGTTCTAGGTGTAGCACAACTCGATTTCATAGACATTGAAACCTAGCACTAAGAAATGCGGTTCATCCCTCGCATCAGCTTCCAGCGGCGTACAAACTATATATATGAACGTCAAATAACGGGCTTAACATTTGACTGTCGTTTAAATTCTTTAAAATGATGGTGATCGTACACACGGGAGGGGAGATAATCCAAAAAATATATTACGAGGTTTGCCGCGGGGTGGCACTGCGCAACAGTTAGTTGACTTGCGCTTATCTTTTCACTCCAATCCGTGCCCTTGCGTCGTATGAAAGTTTTCAGTATCCGAATAAACATGTTTTGTGATTACTATGAATTGGGAGTTCTCAGTCCAACAAACCAGTGTTTGATCATTAGTTTGAAATGATGATATTTCTGTCGTTGTCTGTTACCCAGCTTGGTAATGAAGACACTCTGGTTGCGCACAAAACGACGAAAGCACAAAGCAGCCGGGTACGGGCGGTGTAAGTTCTATTCCAAATTTTGTAGCTGGCGCAGAATGTGTTCACGTGTCCGTGGAATCTTCATTGGAAGAAGAGGGGAAATGTCCGGTAAAAGTTACTATTAGCATAGCACCGCCAAAACATATTATCATTAAAGGGGTACAGATGCTATGTACGAATTTCGGATGGATGCTGTGAATCATGGCACAAAGACCTTGATTCTATGCACGCGAATAATTAAATATAGACTTTCATAAATACTGGAATATTGGAAGTTCTCATGCACGAAGCTTCAATTGATTCTGCCTCTGCAGGCAATCCCACATTAACCTTGCTTCCTAGGCTGGTTCTGATCAGTGGGAATCAATGGGTTTCAAGCTGTTGAACAAATGGTCTCCAGTCAGGCTGAGAGATTATAAGGAGTACATATCGTGCAAATGGTGCAAACAGGTTGCAAAAGGGGGAACGAGTGACAGAAGAAAGACAATGGCAAATTACATTACTTATTGGAAGGGATTACGTATATGTAAAGGTATTGACCAAACTCATGCAACATACTGATATTCATCTTCTCAATGTTTCATTTTTCCATCCTCATCCACTGGAGTGAATATGATATTGCCTCGCATCAGACGCAACATATCTGATATAGTGCCCACTTACGTTATTGCTTCTATTAACCACATGCCATTAAAATGCACGACTTCGCGATTTTTGACAACGGTTGCTGGTGCATCCCTTGTGAACTAACAAGGTCGTCGTAGGAAACGTAGTTAGAATTTAT
>UZAN01039452.1:129760-162662 GCA_900618425.1 Echinostoma caproni
TTTCAAACGATTTGTCCGCCCTTGTTGTTCCTTCTGTGCGAATCCCGTGCTTTCGGATTATCTTAATGTGCAATCGTCAGCTCGTGTTGTGACCGCAAACTTCCTTGGAATAATTCTGATAGACTGTGAATCCTGTGTGATCCCGGTGGCCGCCTTTGTGCAACAGACACGTGCCGAAGTTACCGTGATTGCCATTACCCCGCGTAACCGAATTTCATTGCAGGGCTCTTGTGGAATTATCTACACGTTCAGGATCGTGTTTCATACTAACGGACTATCTGATTACGATACATTACACTAAGAAAATAGATGTGGAAGATAAAATCAGGAATAACTTTATTCTACCCACAGTCGTCAGTATGCAATTATGATATTAAAAATTGAGATTTATTTCCAAAATGGGTGATGTTGCATGAGTTCGATCACCACCTGTATATACATATATACACGTCTTCTGAGGATATATGGGACAAGCTTTAGGTGAACAACAGCGGTTGACCGTAGTCGGGTACCTGCTTTGGGAAAGTTCTGGAATAATAATAGTTTTAGTGATTAAATGAATACCACACGTTTACCTTGGTAAATATAGAAATCGTGAGCTTGATCAGCGTCAGTGGGTTGATGTAACAGTGTTGATGATCACTTGAAGACTGTCACCTAGAAGTATGCAGTTAATGATTATTTGATTTTCTTCACAAACGATACCCTGATTATTTGTAACGGAGAAAGGGCTGTCCGAGTGTCATATCCTATCTGACGAGATAGACCACCGTATCCCTTGGGACTAATTTCACGTCTCTCCTATGTGTACCTCATTCACTTAACTTTCACTTGGGTTTCTAATAGTCTGAAGTAAAGATTAGTATCCAGGGGTCTAAAATATGAGGAGAGAGCGAGGAATGTTATTCATAAACAAGGTAAAGCAGTCTCTGAAAGGAGTAATGCACTCGAGGTTATAAGTAACGACTAGCGATCGTTTTTTGACTGGGTGCTGGAACTGAGCAGAAATGATTTTAAGGTTAAATATCCCTGTAAAAAGGTGTACGTTTTGCTAATCAGAAGCAGTGATTTGTAGGTCAGTGTTAGTTGCGCCGTCAGCAACGACGTTTGTGAAAACTTCACCGTGACGAATAACTGATAAACATATAGAAATAAAATCAGGGTGTCTGAATTCCCTCGACGAGTTTTCTTCTGGGGATGACTTTAAGGCAACAGTGGTCAGGGTTATTTTATCAATTAAATTGTTAATTTTTACTCAGGAGAAGCGTCAGGAGCGCCTCACCACAGGTTCTGTTTTTGAATTGAACTGGATATGTTTATCGGAAGATGAAAACCAGCCAACATGCAATACCGTTGATTAGCTTCTGCCGTCCAACCCCGGCTAAGGATTGTGAAGATTCAGATCTGAACCACAGATTATGCACAGTATCGGGATTCAGGTAATGCTTTTTTAAGATATTACAATTCGGGTTTCAAATATAATGGATCGATTAGTAGCTTTAATATACCACAGGGATTTTCCACTCAGCATTGTAGATGTTTTAACAGGTTATGATTTACTGATCGGGGGTTGAAGTGGAACCATGGGAAATTCAGTGTACGTGTTTCTACAGTATGTATAACTTTACCGATGCATATCCCTTTTGACTGGAAACTTTGAAAGAATATGTGGTAATCTAATCATGGACGCGAGTAGGGGACATTGGAACCAACAATAAGGACAGTGTGGTGTCGGCTTTTGTAAGCGTAATATTTTCAAGAAAAGTGGAAGGTGGATGCGGATATAAACTTTACTCTTTTGCAAATATCCACCGGAAGGATTAAAAGTAGTTGAAGTTCAACTTGAGGGATTGATCACCAGATGTGAAGATTCATTTACGATTAGATCATCTTCAAAATAATAGAACCATGTAGTGGATAGCTTTTGATCGAATGACATTATGTAGAGTTGCATCTTAATCTTGCATTTGGCTTGGTTGAAATAGGAATAAACATTGTGTTCGCTGGAGGAACTTGATGGTGTTATCTTGAACTTGAAGTTCGGATGCAAATATCTTTAAGTTTCTTATCTATTTCGCGAGTGGGTTTATATGTTTGAGCAACTGTTTTTTATCATCCCAAAATCTAAACGAACACCTCAAAATCAGAGTCAATAATTACGCGGTTAGTGGAAAACGAGTAATTTTGAGAAATGCGTCAATTTTGTCAGCCCCATCGACTGCCTTGGTTGGAGTTACGATATATGAGAGCTTAGCACGATGAGATGCATTGCAACGCATTTAGAGCAATGATTCTTCTCGTAAGAATCTCAACTGAGATTTTTCAACTTCAAATTTTAGAATCTCTTTGAGTACGTCAATATACCAACTCTAATCCACTTCCATGATAGCTGTAAAATACATTGAATAAGAATATAGTTTCAAAGCTCTAAATTGGAGAAAGAAAATTAAGAAACTATGAATTCGTTACTGTAGCTAGTTCGTAGTGTTACTTTTTTTTCCTTTAACCTCACGCGTCGCTGCATCTGAGCTTAGCAAAGTTAGAATACAGATACGCAAATAATGCATGGAGAAGAGCGTACTTGACATATCCGCGAAAAGATATTCACGTGGTTTAGAGAACCAAAGAGTGGCTGTTCAGTAGTGTCACTCAAAATGACGACAACAGAAACACAGTTCTGATACTAATTTCATCCACGTAGCGGCATCGTAAGATCTCAACGCGGTTGATGACGTCAAATTTTATATAGATTTTTGAATTGTCAGCCTGTTACTTACTCAATCGGCTCGCTGGAAGTGGCTTTAAATGAAACAATATTGTTTTCTCCGGATGCAAATTATCACATGAAAGTTTTTCCGACTGCTTCCAAGACATTTTCCTCTGACAATGAAACAGAACACAAACATTTTCTATACATTAAGTCATCGTGCACTCTCTCAGAATATTCTATACAGTAAATCCTGATTTACGGGTTGAAGGTTAATATACCCGTTTACATCAACTTCGTTTCCATTTCAGAATAATTTTGATATAACTTACCCGTTATCTAACGCAAGTGAGCTATGTGGTGCTGTATTCGAAATATCGTGGCCTCTAACGGCATCACAAATCCACATGTGGCCGATTGAAATCTGTCCACACAGACTGTCTCTGAGCTTTGTAAATCTGTTCGAAAAAATCTAGGTATTTCATGCGGAAATGAGCATGTACTAATCCTCCGGGAATGGATTTGGCAAAAAGCATTTAACATAGGATCAATTAGAAACCGCTTTTCTTGAGGAAGACCAACGGCCACATTCAGTACACCGATTGAAATGTGTGGTATTGAAAACAGTCTGTGAGGTTCACGATCACACAGTAATTGTTGGAGCGATACATTCTGGGTAGAAGAGGTGTACATCAAAATCAAAGTAGTTTTATCAACATTTATTGATCAGCTTTAAGAAAATTCCCTCTGGACTTTTATTTAAATTGCCCGTTACAACAATTCGTTACGTGGATATACAATGAAGCGATAGCATTTCTTGAAGCTGCCAGATTTAAACTTCAAAAATGTGAATGATCAAAGGAGTTGAACGCGAATACACTTTGCCGGGGTTTGCAAAGCCCTCTAATCAAAAAAAGTGGTTTATTTGCGATCCCATTTTTACATCAGTGTCAGAATAATGTGTATAATTCCTCAAAGACAAACAAGTCAGTTTCAATCAATATGGATCAACTTATGTGCCCCACCACATACGTAAAATACGGTCTTAAAAATTCATATTTTTCTTGTAAAATGTGACTAGTTCTTAATTCATTTGACCAACGGTAACCTACAAATAATAGACAACAAATGCTTTGCTTGGGTTTTCACGTTTTGGGACTAAATTTTGTCACCGAGGGGATGGAATACTATTTGCCTAACGCTTAGAGCTGACGAGAATAAGATTGTAACAATATGAGTTATGGCTACCAAAGCGATTAGAATATCATGTTAGAATTTGCAACCGAGCAAAAAAGGCAGTCAAACAGGGTGTTTGATGCCTGTGAACTTGGTTGGGTGCAACCATAAATTTGATACATCACAAAAGTTTTGTACCGAAGATATTATTCATGATCATCTAGCTTTCTAACGGTATGCTCATGATTCTTATTTAGATTCAGGTCCAATCGAAACCAAAGAAACGAGGCCCTGTGAAACACTGTTTGGTCGTATAGGCAACAGCATTTATACAGGATCAGAGTTGCTTTTTCGAATAATAATAAATAAACCTTAGAGGGTCTTTATAGACGTGATTTTCCTGATTCGTTTAGATTCAGCAGATGAAATGATTCAGAATGCAGCGGATACTCCAATTTTGTCATTAGTAGTTGACCTAGAACATGATGAGTTAAGAGGTAACTGCAGAGAACCGAACAGTTTTTATTAACAACAACTTAAAATTGATGATAATTAAGGTATAAAGTTGATGTACAGTAAAATTCGATTGGTCTGACATTGTTCTTTAGGACTTTTTCGAGTCTCTTCGGCATCGAATCCACCAACTGTGTTATGAAGTCATTTTCTATTTTGTGTTCAACTACGTATCGCAATTTTGCCTCCAATGTCCAATGCACGCGTAACACATTAACCAAAACAGAAAACAGATTTTCAATCACGTTGGGATCCGGGCTATTAGGAGGAAGTTGCATGAACCGGACCTTAGAGCCACGCATCTTTTCTGAAATCTAAAAGTCAATTATAAGTGAACCAGACTGGGTGAATTTAAAAAAATTACTAACCTCCCGTGAAACATGACATGGAGCGTTATCCTAAAAAATGATCACTTTTCCAGACGATTTTTTTCATGAAATTCTGGAAACATTTACATAATTACTGGAGCAACTTTCCCACTATTCCTGGTGCCTTTGACTGATCTCCACCGATAAGGCTGACCATGTTTTATCCATGTTCAGATGAATAATCTCGACGGATGAGAATCGCTTTCATTTGGTGGAATAAGTTCAATTGGGAAATTCTCACCACAAATAACTTTTTGTGAACCCTCCAAAATGACGCACGACGAGATTTAAATTCCCGGGCAAAATCAATTTGCGCCCACCTTTGCTGCGCATTCCACGCTGGCCTGACGTCAGGTGAAACCTGACGCATCTTAAATTCTTTCATTCTTCTTGGCAGAAGGCAGTATGAATGGCGGGAGGGTCTTCCCGTTGGATAGACGACAACGATTTTCTGCAATGTTTTTTTTCACATTCATACGAATCAGGTCGTCCTCCTGTTTGGATGTACTCGGTTTACGGCCTCCACAAGCTGTTCTGGTTGTTGTTTTCCCATGGATTATCCTGTAAATTGTGCTTTTGTTAACGTTTAAGGATTGAAAAAGATTTCACATTGAAACTCCCAGCTTGCGTGCTCGTGCAATTCCGTTGCTGTCTTCTTCACTGTGATAACGAGAACTTTTAGTTCCTTGCGCTGCTTGCTACATTATAGTGACAACAATACGAACATTCAAAGCTAAGCACAACTGGTCAATAACAATTTTATAGGTAAAGCATCGAGTACTGTTGGACCCCTAAGAGGTGGATCTTATCACGACATGCTCAAAGCGGACCTAAGTGCATCAACTTCCTGATAGAGCCTCGTCTGAGTTAAGACGTTTCGTTCAGAGGCTATCTCTACCATAACCAGTTATCAAGCAACTCATCGTTGGTACCAGAACAACATCATAACCAGGGTGGGGAGGTTTAATCAAAATTTGTATTGCGCGTAGGATCGCATTGCGCATAGTGTGTGATAAGATCTATCTCGCACTGGATTAAACAACCTTGGACGCTTCACCTCTGCGTAATTGTAACTGACCAGGTGGTGAATTATTGAAAAGCAACTTGTTCCCTTATCGGACACTATTAGCAACTAAAATAGCAATTTCCCAAAGGGGAATTCTTCTAACAACAACATAATTTTAGCTGCTTAAATGTTCTTTGTCATTTTGATTTCCGCCTTTTTGTATATCCGTAACTTGTTACGACGATTCTAAGGTAAACATAGAACTAATTCGGCTGGTTTTACCACTTTCTGAACACGAACTTATCAAAAAGCCCTTGACATTTCACGATAGTGATCTGACACACTTCCTGGGGGTAATTGTTAAAACAGTGGGGCAAAACACTTCTTTCAACTTTCACTGAATCACAGAGTGTGCTGTACGCGGTATAAATGATAGTCTGACTTTTGAATAACGATATCTATCCACTGATTACACGTCAGCAGTCAATAGGGATGACATCCATCGCTGTTACTTACAAGTAGACTTCAAGCGTAGATCTTATTTCTCACCTTTATTAACCCTTCGGACATATATCCTATACCGTGGAAAAGTCAAGATCATTTAATTCAAAAAAAATTCGAAGAACATATCTTTATTCAATTAGTTCCTCAAATGTTTACAAAGAAATAATATAAAGTAAAATTAGACCGATCGCGTTGTTTAGCTCCCCTGAAACTGTTAAATAGTAATTAGGACCTTTTCGGACATTAGGTTGTATTGTCCGACAAAAATATCTCGCGATATCGGATCTGGTTATTCGAACTATCATTTATGCCCGCACTGTACATACACCATGACACAAAACTTGCTCCTCCGGATACCAGTCCTTGTGTTTTGACTGTCCCATGTTGCTTTCTCTATGATCTTTGCCGCATCCCATCTATTAGCAGAGAACTCAGTTCTCTCTCACACGAGATCCGTTATGGTACTTTGCCACGCGTCGAGCGGACGCCATATTTGTGTCGTTTTAGCTGAATAAACCGTGCAAGAGCATTCTTCAAATGTCTTTTTACTTCATTTTTCTATTTATTGAATATACAAATGTGCAGTCAACTTTCAGGAAGGGGCCTGCGGCCATACAAAGGCTGCCTGGGGAAAATACAGATACAGGGAAGACGGAAGGCGGTGGAGAGGTTTGAACCCGGGACACTCAGGTCAGCAGGTGGTGACCTAACCACTTAGCTATCACCACCCGAATCGAATGTTCAGTTATACTGTTGGCCAAAATAGGCTGGAGAAAGTCAGAAACCCAAATGTCCGATTTGGGGGATCGCGTTCAGTGTGCATGGGTTTTGAACACACACAATGGTCCACCACTGAGGCCATATGAAATGAAAAATTTGCCGAATGAGTTCGATATGGGTGGTCAGGTTGATTTTGTCATTTAGTTCCCAACCATTCGGCATCTAGTTTTATTCTTTGTGCTTTTTACTGGACACAAACGTACGACTACTTTTTGGACGATTACAACGTAGGCATACTGCCTGAAAGGTCTGCGGTTTTATAAATGTTCGAAATGTATATGACTGTGATATTTAAATGACGAGATAATCGAAAACGTGCGCATTGGTTACTTACATTATCTTGCTAAGTTCGCAACGTGGATTCTCAGCGCAACCCATAAATACCAGTTTTATCAGGAAAAATAGATGGGCTTTATGAAATTATTGGCTCTGTGTGTGTGTGTGTGTGTGTGTGTGTGGTTTTCCGCGATACGTTGAAACTGCGGTAGACTAGTCGCATACGTCATTTGCTTCCGCAGGCAAAAAAGTGAGTTTTAATTGAAGAAATCAATAGAGCCTCCTGTATCCCAGAATCAATTCATTTTTATACGACGTTATACGAGGAGAAAAGGGCGTTTTCGCAGGATCCCTTCATTGTGGCCTTTTTCCAACCAGAAGTCGCATTCCATCCTCATGTTATTATCTTTCATTTGTTAGGCTAATACTTGAGATTATACCCACGTAAATGACCGGAGTTAATGCAATTTAATGTCTCGATTCAAATGCAAATCAGCCGTTTCTGAATGACTCCGATTAAATGGAAGCCACGTTTCTTATATTAAACCAAATAATTTCGAATTAAAACTCCTCGGAAAAATGTTTGTTCCGGCCAAAGGAAACTATTTATAGTTGATAGAATATCAATCGAGATCGCGAAATTACTTTGGAAGTATTTTGTAAAATGTCGTCGAAATGGAGGGATTGCGATTTGTTTCCGCCTATCCGGAACGGTTACTAGGACTAGTAACACAAATGCACGTGTGTGTAACAATTGAAATAAAACGTTGCCATAATTAGCAACCCAGAATAAATGATTTTCCCCAAATCAACACTTGGAAAATCACCATTCGATAAAATTCCAACTTGAAACTGAAGTACCCTTCCGACGTATGAAATCGATCCCACAGTAGATGAAATTTCCTACAGAGAAAATGTTCGGTGTAGGTGTGGACAGTTTGAGCATGTTTTTCTGTGATGCCAAATCTGGCACTTGACCAATTGCTTCCCAAACTGGATGAATTCATAAGGTCTAATGAGATCACCATTTATGGAAGGGTTTTCCTTCTCTGTTGAGACAAATATCATGAATCACCGGGTGTAACCATGCGAATCATTCCGGTTTTAGTCTTAGGTCAGAAAATGAGTTCCCAATTTGGAAGATGTCATTCAATCTTCGAGTTCAGCGTAACACCATTAAAGCATTTGCCAAGGAGGAAAGAAGTGAATGCAAACGTTTCTTTCTAGGGATTTAAATTGAGCAATCAATAAAACAACCAGTCTTGTGAGGCCATTGTTGGATCACATAATGCAAATTAATAGGTTACATCTTAAAAATTGTGATAATGCGGAGTAAATTCGAGATAAAATAGTTATACATTCTGTGGTCAGAACACAAAAACGGACGGCGTGCTAAATTTGCAACTTGAAAAGGCTACATCGTATACGAAAACTGAACTGTTTATGAAAATGAGTTCCTCATGAAGCGTGGTGATTCAATTCGGCACTAAACTTGTTTTAAAGTACCCACTTGACAAATCCATATTGTAGAATGCTGCTTTATTTTGAGGATTTTTCATGTTGAATAAGGCAAAAGAAGCTTTGAACTGAATCCACAATTCGTGGCATTTGTTTCGCAATGATCCTCGGGTAAAATTGAATTACATTGATTGATGATTTAGGTAAAATGTGTAAGAGTTATCTCAATTGGCTTCCGAAAACAACAAATGCATGTTTGTCCTTATCTAACTTCGTTGGTTTTGTCTATCTAACTTCATGCTTCATTTGCCTTCTTGTGGAAAATAAAAGTGTGAGTTGTTCACCTGGCAACTGGAACAATATTGTCCGTTTGTTTATCGAATTCGATTGTCATGTGGATTCTGTTCGCGGAATCGATTTGCACAAACGTGTACATGGTTGGCAATCCAGTTCTCTCTCACACACTGTATACCAATTCACCCGCAGTTGCGGTGATGCATGCATAGACAGAACGAACCGTCATTGTTTGAGGGAGATCAAAACCAACTACCTGTTGAATGTAACACCTAGATGATGCGCATCGAAGATTTACATGTTTCATTTAACAAATCGGTCCAAGTGCTGTAATTTCAGACGACGGTTGCCGGTTCAGGATAATTATTTTTTGAGGATGGGACGTCAGTAATTTGGGGTACATAACACGAAAATCTAATCAGAAACTTACCATCGCAGTTTCTCTCCACACGACGGGTAATGGATGTAACATTCCATAGCCATGCTTTGAGACTCAGCAAATAACCCTCGGTGAACTTATTGATTTTGATCTTTAAAACTAATCACTACTGACAAGTGAGTAGTACCTCACAACATAAGTACCTGTATATTTCATGGCTTGAACTCATTTACATTTTTGGAGTTGATTTGAAAAATATGTGGTATGCTGAATTCTACTAGAACCCATATTAATCACTTTGAAAAATGAACTTTTTAAATGTGCAGGAGCGGTTCTCCTGGATTTGGTGGACCTGCTTCATACTCGGCTGTTCGCCGAGTTCGGTGAGTGTTTTACCAACAGCCGATGTCATAGCATCAGCGCCTGTGGTTTTGTGGCGTTCTTGTTCTATTCAGTCATCCATCTTCAGTGACCTCCGCCTCCTTGTTCTTCTTGTTTCGTACCTTGGTCTTCCGGAACCTAGCACAGGAGGGCATGCGAAGGGGACTTTTCGTGTCTTTGAACTGCAGTTTTATCAGGTCCATTGTCGATTCACGATATGGACAGTTTTGTTGCTTTATTTCATTTTTTGGTTGTATCAGCTTGTAAAAGTGACAAAGTTAGATGGGCCTCTTTTCACCACCACCTGTCTTTCCCCATCATGGGAAACCTTTGATTTCCAGCTTCCCCCTTCCTGATAATAGTACATTTGTTAATTCAATGAAAGGAAGTAAAAATGAAGATGATAAAATGAAATGAAATGAAATGAAATTCAATTGACTGAGCAATTTCAAACCCCGCTAACGTTTCCAGAGTGATTTTACCGGGCAAGGTCGATAATTCAAAGTCCACGTTTGTCATTAAAAGCTGAAAAACTCTGTACCACAACCATATTTTAAGGCGAAACATGTCTGATGTTTCTGCTTCACATAATATGCGGTCACTGTTTCCGAAAATGTCAGGTTTTACTAGTGCGTTCAGTTCAAGAATTCCTTTGTACCATTATGCGATTTTTCTGTAGGAACTCTGACTAAATCATAATAAAGCGGACTGTCTAGCCTCAATAGACGGTTTTCCGGTTCACCAAAGTTATCGTGGAACTGGAGAAAAGAAGACGAGAATGGATGCTTTGGCGCACATAAACGTTTCCTAATGTGGCTTGTCCCGTGTAATGTTTCAGATTTGCTTGAAGATCACTCAAAACACTAAACATAAAATGTCACACAAGATTTTCCCGTTTCACTCAAAACTTGCTTATACATACCACTTTTGTGTACACAAGAGGTAACTCCACATTGAAGAAAGTAATCACCAATCATCCAAACATTACTTATCGGCACTGGAAACACCTATTTCCACCGACGATCAATGTTTCTTCTGTTTCACCCTAAACTATTTTCATATTGCGAATATAATTCTCTCGTTTTGACCACATCAGATTTCGTTTTCGCAACTTCTCATCCACAAATATTTCTCTTCTCAATGAATCTTTCAGACAGACTTCTTTACGGTTTTCATCAGCTCTCTCGTCTCTGTTCACTCAAACAATTCTTGTCATTCGTGAGAACGGACCAAAACAGCAATCAAGAATAGAACCGGTTTTCAATACTTTGTTATTGTCGTTCGTAGTTATTACCGCTGTGTTAAAAATCTGTTTGAGTTCACCGGAAAGATAACTTGTGCACTAATAAAGTCGTTACTAAGGCAAAGAACAACATGCACAACATTTAATAATGCTTTAGCTTTCAGGCACTTGTCTAGGCTTATCAAAACGGAGATAAATAGATTACAAGTAATATACTTTAATCGAATTCTGAGAAATGGAAATAGCAAATGCCTGTGGAAGGGCATCAGACTGAACTGTGGAAGGGAGAAAGTACGGTCGAAGCATGGATGTTAGTTTTGACGATCTCACTGCTGCATTCCTGCGACGGTCATTGACCGTTCTTCCTCCCGACATGTCACACAATTATTGTAATACGGAACCATTTTCGAATGGTTATGTACCAAAATGTTTAAATCGTTGTAAATTCATCCTCTGCTGCAGATCAGCATGCTTTACTTCCGGCACTTTTCACAGTTGGTGCTCCTTCCCTAGCTGAGGCAATCTCCTCTACTGCAGATAAATCACACAACACTTCTACTGNCTACTGTCTCAGACTGTTCAGGCCGGTCACACCGAAGCCAATTCCCCGACATACTGTGCCTTTAATTTACCTGAGAAGGTTATCCTTAAACGTCTTCAGCAGTGCAAGAGCGTTCTCAATGATTCATTACAGTTTACATTCAAGCCTGAAGGATTCCATTTGGGAGCATTCTTCACCGTTATTCATGTATTATAAAGTCTTTGAATAACTTCCTAAAATGTATTCGGTTCGTTTTCGTTGTCCATTCTCTGGTATCTACCTCCATTTCGCTATTAAAAATACTGGAATCGTTTTAATACCCCAAGTAATTGTTAGCCTTTACTGGTAGGGTACAAAATAATAGGCATGAAATCCGTTCATCAAACGCTTCAGTCGACAATTTCGGAGTGCTCCAGGTAGCGTGCTTTCTCCAAGGAGAATTGCCGTGTTTCATTTGGCTTGCCTGCACGTGTTTCAAAGAAGATAGGTGATGTTCGGCTGCACCAACCCATTTTTTATTTCTCAGGTCTAAGCTAACTCATCGAAACTATTTCTAAAATTCACTTATTCTCATCTAAAATCGGGCTAAGCCTTAACCCCAACAGTGATGCTACCGTCAAGTCATCATACAACTTCTTGTGTCAACCTTGCGGAAGGGATTATCTCAGACCTTAACCCCGCTATTGCATGCCCCACTGACAAGTTGGCGTTTCCATCCCGCCATACGCCCTCAATTCCACCAAATTTCATCTCGTATAAACGCCTAATGAATTTCACCTATAACCTTCGTTCACGTTGAGCTACAAACAAAGAGATGACAATAAGTGAACTTTATTCTAACGTTAAACTGGGAAATACCTGAAGCCTGTTTGTAAACACATTTTTCCCGCGATACATGTTTCGTGTGACTGTTGGCATATGAAAGTGTTGAGTAAACTCGTGCAACACCCCTACCTTCGTCTGGTTGGTCAACCCCCTCCCCCTCGTCAGCGCTTAGTGTTTTGAGACTCATTCATGGGATTAAATACGATATTGCTCCATATTATATGTTCAATATATTATTAGCTCATATTTTTTTGGATCCCAGTAGCCGAGTGCCATTGAAATATACTATTTCTCGATTCAGACGATAGTTGCTGGTACATCAGTTGTGAAATAACAAAACCTCAGTAAAATACATCATTGTAATTTGTTTGAATCACGGGTATGCTACAGGAATTGATCACACTGGAAATATGTCACTGGAACTTCTACTGTACTCGTGTGATTTAGTTCCAGTTGCATTGAAAAAAGTCAACGCTCGCTGGTACCGCCACTCTTCGTTTGATCTCTAACAGCGGTCTAACGTGAGATGACGCTGTTATTGGGGTTCAGCGTGAGGTCTCAGATGCATCATTTATGTGCCGATGTGTGGCAAAATTAGCTTGCTTTTGGTAAATTCAGTTCTGAACTCTCTCACGCGAAAAGTCTGACCTCGCGTTTGTTGTGCTTATGCAACTATTGCGACGGTCTTTGAGACGCTTCAGCCACTAGTTGTGGTATTGAAGTCATTTCCGCACAGTTAATCTAAATGGTGTATTGACTATTTGTGTATAATCATATTAAAGTTATCAGTGTTTTTAGGCCAGAATCCATGACGAAATAGGTAGCCGCAGAAAGACACTGCACTGCTGCAAGGAAAGCATCTTTGGTAACTGTACGAAAGTTCGTGCAACTCCCGGTGGTATAACAAAGCGAGTGTCCTTTCTACGAACTTCATACTTATCTTCAAGGTTATTATGACTCATGTCAGTCGATTTTATTCAGTAAACTGACTTTTGGGACAAGAGTAAGCTCATCACGTCAGTTAAAGATTAGCCAAATGACAAGAATTGAGATAACACAGTGTAGCACACATAATAGCGTACTGAGAAGCCGATTTACATTAAGGGAGATGCGATATTTATTAGCTCATCACTATGAAACGTCTGCCTGAGCTACACCTTCACACTTACTAATCCGTGCTTCACAGTTTGCTTCCATACAGATGACCTTAATTCACTTCGTTTTTATTTCGTCTATGTTCATGGTAGGTGCACCCGAGGGAACATATACAGACCCACCGACCCTGGACACTACCTCTTTACAAAAAAGCGTTTTGTATTGCTTGAGAACATTCGGAGTGCTTGGAATATTCCGCCGGCCAAATAACCAAACATCCATGTTCCTATTTGGTTCAACTAAAATGAATTTCTCCGTAGGATGCGGAGTTGCGCTACATGCTCAATACAGATCTCCAAACATGTGGTTATATTGCTTTTGAAGGTACACAAAATACTCTTTGATCACTCTTACGTAGAGAAGCAATTTCAAATAAAATCACGCACATCCTGGTGTCTAGGTATTTCATCAAAGAAGAGAAAACTCTCTTTCATAGACACCTGGTTTCTTCACTTCACCAACTACCTTAATGCAATTTTCTGCACCAAAATCAGGCTAAAAAGAATTTTTTACAACTCAAACAGATATAGAAATGATTCACAAACTACCAAATCAAGCAACCGTAAAATGAGGAGGAACACGCGAATCAGAGAGAGTGGGCAGAGCAAATTATGCGTTTTGATGACTTCGGAAGGAAAATGGATGCACGGATGCGAATTGCACATAGTCGGAAACTTAGAGTTAAGTAATCTACAGAGAAACAACATCAGAAGAACGTTTCCTTTTATGGTGTTTACAGAACTGAAAGGGAAATTGACAGAAGTGCATAAAAACGACATTTTTAAAAATGATGAACCGTAACTTATAAAAGCACCGTTCGTCGGATCCGCTGACTTACCCTGTTTGTTTGTTCTTCTGTCCCCCAACTCAGTACAATCTAGCGGCTTTTTGTATCAGCAAAATACTGGGATGACGGGAGTGTATCCGGTTGCCAGGTTGACTGTACTCTTGTTTTACTTGGGGCTGAAAAAAAGCACGTATAGGCGGGGACGGTAAACTGCTGAATAGGTCATGCATTGTGTCTGGTTGCTAGTGGAAAAGTGTCTCGTCGGCTTGAAAACCGAGATTACAAACAACAACTGATCAAAATAAAATACCATCGACAGAGGCAGCTATTAATGGATAGTGTTTTCCGTCGAACATCTATACAACTCACCTCAGTTTACCGTCAAAATCACCAGGAATAGGCAGATATAGGAGCACAACCTCACCCTATTCGATTCGTCGTCCGGACAACCCCAAAATGCAGGATTTCAACCCACCTCATTCCAGTTACCGTCACATTTTATGAGATCGTAGTCCTTCTCCTCAAAAGTACGTAGTATAATCGTGTGTTCACAAGGTGTGGTATGTTTCGTGATTGATTGAAAATCACAATAGGGTAAAGTCATTTTTCATAGTAATAGAACTTCCCAGGGTGCTGCTCCCCTACCGTTTTCTGAAACTTCCTTTGATTACAATGTGGGTTGGATCGAAACAGATCAGTGCGTGTTGTCCAGTTTACACGGTGCTACTCTTTATCATAATCTGACTGAAAAGTTTCGCGCTGAGTAAAGAAATTCAGCGAAATGAAAGCGTAGAAATCAAATTATAACAGATTCAACCGACCGAAATAAATAAATCAGGACAGATTGATTTGATCATAACTTGGATGATGCCCACCGATTATTGCCATGGTACCCAGTGTTCTGATTATATAAGTAAGCAATGGGCACTTATTCTCATCAAAGATAGCAGAATATATATCCGAATCTCAATGAAGAGAAAAACTAACAATCATGCTTGCTTGTCTAATAATTGATATTGCATTTCCTTCCAAAGCTTTTCACCAATGATCAAAGTTGCACCACTTCGTTGAGACTGAATAAAAGCAGTGTGCGCGTTTAAGCGTGAAATAGATGAATGTAATGATTATAATAGTAGTAGTATGCACGGAATTCGGAATACAAATTTCACAATAGGAATCACCGGACACGAATCAAGGATCAGCTATCACGGACTGGATTGCGGAAGCACTGGACCACAATGGTACGACCTCACAATACCCCACGTGAGCGAGACGCAAGGAAAAGGCCACAAGAATGCTAGCTCGTAATTAGTTTATTGGAAGAAATGAAGGCGATTAAATAATATGTACAAAGGAAGGTCATTGGTTACCTAGGCTACCACCAATCGTATTGCAGTATCGCTTGCCTAATTCTGCATCTGTCTGCACTGTCTAGGATTGGCTGGCAAAACCTGCCAATGGTGTGCAGTCAGAAGCCGTTCGCGTGTCATTGACGTCACCTTTCAAATTTGATTGATCGCAAGTGTCCAGAAACTAAAGTGCCACTCCAGGTTAGGCGTCATCACGTAAGCATGGATCACCACAATGAACAATCATGTACATGAACAGACGTATGGTGCAACTATGAAGGAATTTTGAGAAAAATTGATACGGGGATCCAAAATATTGTCATAGACTTGCGTCTGAAAACCACGTTTAATTTTTTTTTACGGGCCTGCTATTTCTGTCCAATTGCGATGAACTTCCTCGTTATCTGGACTGTTGTGTTTCATGCATGCTGTCCAAAGACCACTCATTTTCTCATTCCCATTAACATTCAATTCTTCAAGGAGAAATCACCATTGCCATAATCAGGCCCCTGTTGAAACCGTACGCTAGGGTTCGACTGGAATAAGCGAATTTTCGTGATGGGTGGAAATTTGCGGCAGAACTGATTACTCCGAATTTTAAAGATAATGTCACACACGTGACGGTTACGATTATTGATCCATTTTACCTATTAAGAAACGGACTTTCCCCGTGCTAACGTGCGAGTCAAACTTGGTATTCAATTTTGAGCAGTTACTCTTTACTCAGATGCGTTGACTGTATAACTTAATATTCTCAAAGCAAAGAATGCCTTCGAATAAAATAGAATATTTGTAAAACTTCTAAGTGAGTGTGCGTCATCGAGATTGCGAAACCACTTCCAACCGCACTTAGTATTAGCGTATGGAAAATCACGGATGACAAATACTACTAGCTTTTCGGTCTAATTGTGTCGAAAGAAATACGGGGACACGCCCTTCCCCTCGAAAAGAAACACAACTTTTTGTCACGTGGATTAAAGGATTAACGTTAATACAAACAGGAATGGACACCCTGGGAGGTACATACCCCCCCCCCCTAACTCAAAATACGATATTTTTCATGTACCGCAACTTTTCCAGGACCAATTGAAAATATTGAACGAATAACCAAAACAAAATCCCGTTGAGTTATGTACACGAGAATCGGAATATTGGTTTATCTCTTCGTTAGACGAGGTACATCACGACTTACCCCCTCCCCCCCTTCAAAACAAAAACAAATTAGTTGTCACATACAATGTCGTACAGACCATATTTTTCTTCCACACACCAGCCAATGGTCCCTTGGAACTTTAAAACCTAAGCCAAGTCGAGGGAAATAAACACAAACCTGCTTCCATCTGTAGCGTTTGGATTGATCCGTGTCACTTGAAAAAGCGTACTGTAAGTGTACTATGATGCAGAGTGAACATTAGTTATTCATCACTATTTTCAACGATTGGTATTCAAAGGGTAACTTGTTGAAAGTGATTTACCAATACATATCTAATAACACAATGAGGCATATATGATCAGAGAGGATCTTCGGCATCAATGTTGCGTGCTCTCATTCAGACGTAAAAACGAACTTGATAATATGTACGTTCAACAAATAAATCTATAATTTGAAGTGATTCCGGCGGGATCTTTGAATGTTTTGCAGCGCGATCCGTTTTCTCCATCATTGGATCATTCACTGCATAATCACAACTGTTGCGTCAGTCACATGAACTTTTACATTATTTGCCAAGGCGACCGTTATGCGACTACAGTATTGACCAATTTGATCAAATACACTCGGGATTTCATGCATTCAATCAAATGAATCACGTTTGCAGCTAAAGCCTGTTTGGGGAAGACTATAAGGAATAAAATCAAAAGGACGGTCAGGAAGCTTTTAAAAATCCGGAGGAAGCATCGAGCCTGTTGGAAAGTTGTTCTTGGGAAACAAACCATCCCCCGTTTGTCTCCCCAACATTCTCAGTTGTAACGTCCGATCTCTTATTGGAAATATGGCTGATCTCACCAGCTCAGCCAAACAACGGGAATATGCCCAACTAGGTTTGATCAGGCTCCAAGAAAGTTGGCTCCATAATGAAAATGAGGATAAAATAATACACCTGGATGGTTTCGCTAGCTATCGTGTTGATCGTCCTATTCCCTATTCCAGCCGGGGTGGTGGCGTCATCACGTTTGTCAAAAATCAGTGGTATCATCTGACCAAAAACGTGTTTCCTAATTCCACACGTTATATAAACGTATTAACATTTCAATGTAAGCCCAAACATTTCAGCTTTTCTCGGCCACTCATTCTTGTAAAGTACATATAGCCCCATCTTGCTCATCTAATGTTCATAAGGATTTTTATTACTCTCTTTCAATTTCATTTATTGAATATGTGGAAACTTCAGTCTGTAACATGCGTGGTGATTTCAATAATTCCGATACCCGTTTCTTAACCACTTTAGGTCTTCAAAGCATTGTTACCTTCCTCGCTACGTTTGATGCACATCTGGATTTGGGTTCTATAAACCTTCCCAATTCTTGAACAACGCCGTCCCCACTGGGAATGTCTGATCATTCTATGTTAAACTTTTCCCTTACCCTCTTTAGCAGAACGAACCTTCATCTCTTTATTCCTAGTCGTGTTCGCAAGCTTCAACTAAGACGGCATTCCTCAGAAAACCTCACGAGGTTAAGGGAGATGATCAGGCACTATGACCTCACTTTGTTTTCTGATCCAAACCTCTGGTACAGCAATTGGCAACACACCGCCCGAAGTCCTGCAAAGCATTCTCCAACAAGATTTTCTTTGATACCTTCTATCCCGTTTATTTCTCTCTTAGTCAGTGCCTTTCTCACTCATCCAACCGTTCCATTTACAAACTTATAAAGACACGCACTGAAACTGACAGGTACTCTATTGTACCGTATCTCGCCAGATTTCTAACAAACCATGAAATCGTGGAAGGAAATCTGCGCAAAATGCTAAACTAAATCAATCATAAACACCCGGACATGCCATTGGTTTCTGATGTTGCTGAGCATTCTAACGATTTTAATTGATGTATTATAATTTTTGCTTTCATTTTTTGTTGATATATTGTGGGTATGTGGTTGTTGAATATCCACCTTCGAGGTGCATAAAGCGATTCATTGACTGGATTTGATTTCATTCACTGGAAGAAGTTGGTGGGGCACTGAGTTAAGTACACCTGGGTTCGGTAAAGAAGCAAGTTCAAACTAGAAAACAAGTCTTCAGTATATGCTATGCGGATACACTGTATCATACCACAACATATTGGTGAGAAAATGAAACGCCATGTCGTGTAGTGACGAATCAATTACCTCGCCATCAGCAGTTGTATCGCAAACATATATTATCCTAGGGTCAAAGTTTCCAGTAATAAGTAATCCTGGTTTTTATAAACTGGAATAATTGGTAAAATTGAAGGACATTTATTGATTTGTAACGCGTGGGGGCGCTTCGGCTTAATGACTCCAGTCTAGCAGAGAGACGTTAATTTTCGTTCCCTCTTCAAATAGACAGGGTTTGTGGACACGGTGGTACATTCCGGTTGATTACCGACGTACCTCTCGACTACAAGCACAGAGGAACAACATCACATTATTGTGTAAATGTGCGTTTGTAGCTCTTCACTCAATCATTTCAGAATTCAAGCCAGAATGAGAAAACGGTGTGCATGAGTTTCTTTAGTTCGCGAAGTTTAGCATTAAAAAAGTGAATTTAAAACGCCTGAGGCACGTTATAACTACAACATAGGTGACTAAAATTCAGATTTTGGCACAGGTAACTATGCCAAAAAAAGAAACCGTTCCATACACTGATATTGCTCCGCTTTGACTGCCGGATTTATTAGGCATGAAACAGATCATCTCCTACCACACAGTACAACCCTACCGTACATAATTGCCGATATGCCTAAATGTAACTCATTTGTGTCGTTTCACCATGTAGCTTTTCCGAGGTACTTCACAGCCGCAATAAAATACTTTGCAGTGATAATCCCCATATATCGGAAAGCATTTTATTCAAGAACGTGTATCTGCGCAGTCTATGGACACACTAATAAGTCAATACGCTCTGTTATACTCTCATTAGAAATCAGTACCAGATAAAATCTGAGTACTCCTGGTATAACCTTGAAGATGATAGTGGCACTGAAAATGATCATATATCAGCGCATCGACTAATCTCATTGAGCTGTTTGTGAAGCTTTAGTTGATACGAGTTCATCCTACTTCCCAAGTTGCCAGGAATAAACTGATGTGGCTAGATATCCTGGATGAGGGATTAAATTGAGTCGACGTTTTCCGGTTTAAGCGTTTTAACCAAAACTAAAGATACGATTATCTTTCCATTTCTCTCTCCCTTCGACCAGACTCCCAGTCTCTCCTCGTTCAATTTCCTCGTGAGTTCTTTCGCCTAGCAATCGACACTGAAATAGTCAGATTGGTTCTGTGAGCTAAGAGATGCAACTGAATTTTAAATACCTCACCACTATTGGAGCTCAGTTCATGATGATGCTCACTGGACAATCACTTTCCATATCACCTGCCGCTTTTTATTACCACTTTATTTCCACCACGACTTTTGTCCCAAATTCAGTGAAATATGCAAATTTGAATTAGTTTCGCTTTTTAACATTGAAACCATTATCTCAGAGGGGAACACCTAATTCTCAGACATACAATTTGGTATGTGGTCAAATCGCACATAGTTCTTACTTACCATCCGGTTTTAATGAGCGTGAATAACAGTCAGTGTCGGAAGCATTTTTGGAAATTCAACTAAACTGAAAAATCCTTTATTTGTTAAAAAGGATTTTAGTACCTCGGGTTTTGATACAATCAATTGGAATATCTTCTTTTCTGGGGATCAAATAAGTCTCATTCTCCTAGGGAAACAAGAAGTTATCCTGATTAAGTTTGTTTTCATGCACCACAAATGTTGGATCGATTAGAACTGCACGAAACAAAACCGATATGTCAAAACTTGCTCGTGATTTTTGTTGTTTTTACTGCTTGGCCTTGAGCTTCGCAGTTTAAGGTGCAGTGAAGACACTGGTGCAGACATTTTGAATTGGGTTTGAGTCGTGCGCATGTCTCATTAGACCCTTTGAGATTTTGCCTGTCTCACAGGTTGCACGGATGGTACCTTCCACTTCTACAGAGAAATTGCTGTCCGAATTTTCTCATACATGTGTGTTGAGAGCGTCTGTGCTTGGCCGCGTTTACGAGTTGAATCGATACCCTAACAAGGGTTTCGTTTGCGGTATTCTAATAGCACTTAAAGGAACAGAATCCCGAAATGTGTTACCCGAGATCAACCTCCTACTATGTGTTGCGAATGGGTGACAGCGGTGGGCTAACTTCCGTATGGTACATTTAGTGTTGCGGGCAACATCCTATATCCTAGAGGCTCTTTTAGGTATTTGAGCACAGCCACCCATGGCAGACTGTTCCACGAGGATTTTTCTTGCCAGTGATGAGTTGCGTGCAGTAGCCGATTCGTATGGAGCACTGAGGACAGTGTTCTTCCGTAGGAGGGGGCATAGAAACGCTAAGGGCGTTGGGCCCGTCGCCACCATTTTGAATTGTGTGCGAGACGTGTGCATGTCTCACTGGACCTTTTGGTTCATGGCTGCTTTTTTATTTTCCCCTGTCTTGCAGGTCGTTTGGAAGCCTCCTTCACGGAGAACCCACGATGAGAAGTGTTTCCTAGCTGTGTATTGCGAGCGTCTGTGGCCAGAGATTATGTGGCCTTTTGGGAATGACGCGAGGTATATAAGACTGAGGACTACCTTGCCCGGAGTCAATCTGGTAGTATATTCCGTGTGGATTCAGAACTGGGGGTCTGTCCCGCATACAACGAAAGGAACGGTACCCACTCAGCTGGGTAGTCCATGCCACGGTGTTAGCTGTGTGTGTGTACTATGTGACAGGTTATTAGCCTGTTGGCTTAGTGGCTAAGGCCACCCTGTCGTTTGTGTCGATGGTTTTCAATGTTTATTCTTTCTCTTCCAAAGAGTATTTCGATTAACTGGTTATCTGCCATTGGTGGTTGGAAGGTTTACTGTCGTCCGGTTCAGTACCATACCCCATCCACTGTAAGATGTGTAACGAATCCAATTTTTATCCACTAGCTTTGTTTGAAAATCACATAATCTAACACACGTTCCCGCATAATCATGTTACCGTTTCGAGAATAAATGGGATGTGCAAGTTAACCGAAATTGTGTGTACCATTGTTTTTCGTGAATACATTGTGCTAGAAGATCAAATGCAACATTCTGCCAGACAAGTTGCAAGAACTCAAGTTACCGTAAATACAAATGAGTATAGCCCTGTCTTAAGTATTCTTTGTTTATTCACTGTAGGTTCTACTAAAAGGCGCCATATTTTAATGAAACTTTCGGTCTTCCTAATTACATATATACGTATGCTAGTTTATTCCCCTCCGGTGAATGTCAATAAATTGTTCTATTTCGTGTAGTATTATTAAGCTAAACCTATGACAGACAGACGAACGATTAACTCTTGTTCTTTTTGTACTGGAGCAAAGCGAAACGAAATCTCGCATAATTACGCCCTAAAAGTAAATTTGGCGCGCTCTGTCGAAGCGCGACATGCACCTGGGCATCGTGATCGACGTGAGACTAGTCATGTGTTTGTGAACAGTCAAACCATCAATCTCTGACGCGACTTGCATATCCATCTACGGAAAAATAATGAACCGAACAGACGAAACGCGTCGCATAATCGGGGCATTTAACTTACGTGAGTTGTAGGGCGAAAAGATCAATTTTGGAATAGTCTGTCGTGGTTTGTTCCTGTTTGAGTGCAGTACAGAATGTCGTGATGTTTTTGTGTCTGGCGTTCCGAAGGTGAGATGGATAATACCGTTGGAGAACCAGGTTTTCAAGTCTGCACACCGATTTATTTCTCTTATCCCATTTTACAGGTATTAGGAATGATACTATAATGAGTATGTGTAACGGTAGTGCTATTAGTAAGCATAATAGAGGGAGTAGTATTATCAGTAATAATAGTAGCTTTAGTATTTAATTGTGGTTGTGGTTGTTATTATTGTCGCTACTGTGTTCGTTTTCGTTGCGGTGGTGGTGATGTTTGTGCTTGTTCTTGTGCTGATGCTGGCAATAGTTGTTATGTTCACCGCCAAGGGAATGACATAGCGTTCAAGCTTCCGTTCTATCAGTGCTCCGACCGGAAATGGTTGTTTGTCTAGTAGGAAATACTAACCAGAGAAAGGGCTCAAATGTCTGTTAATATAGTGCACAAATAGAAAACGGATTATCTAAAGCTCAAATCTCTCACTGACTGTCTTTTTAGTATCTGACCTAATCTGGTCAAATAAATGAATCTAAGTTACCGAAGTTCCACCTGTTTTTTTTTCGCCGATGCGTTTCGCTGAACATTAACGAATCTATATCATACAGAAATATCTATCCCGGCTGTCGATATCCCGGAATTGGAAAGCGATTCCCCTTTACCGAGTGATAGAGGATAGGGTGATAAGTATGTTCCAATGCGTCTCAAATGTATGACGGGTCAACTGAATTGGAATCGATTGGTACACCAACGATTACGAGTGAACCACTGGGAACAGCACAGTTCAGCTATTATGACCGAGATGAGTGACCATCATCAATTATACGTATTTGTTGCATGGCATACATTTAGAGGCGAGCAGAATTTTTGTTGTATAGATACCGACGAAAAAGTAACCTATTCCAAAATGTAGTCGGTTCACATGTCAGTTATCCATTCTCGCTAAACATCTTGTAACAGACCCCAGTCGAATGATATTGCGGTTATGTTTTCCGCCTGTAATAAAATTCTGTTTCTACGAGTGCTTATTTGTCCCTGTTCTTTTAACTGGACTCGAATTATTTTCCAGATGGTATTTTTATGTAATCGATGAGGACGGTTACTGCACAGTTAGTTTAAGATTCAAGCAGGTTATTTACTCATCCCTCTGTGTTTATGTTCATTCAGCTGATGTCTGGACTATAATGTAGTTAACCAAGCAACCTTATATGATTCGTCATTCAAAATATAAAAATATATTTTGCCAATGTTTGTTTACCAGACATTGAGTAATCGTGCTATTTAATTGCAGTGATAAACTTTAGACTATATAGACGACTAAAACAAGAACGGTATTCATGAAACACTGTACACCTATCGATTTGCACATGCGGTGGGATAACGTGATTACAACGATTTAAAAAGGGCAGTAGATCGTTTCAGTCGCAATGTCTCTGGGTTGCATGCGGTATAGATCACTAGCATATCGCTCCCGAGTACTTGTGTTCGAATCCCATCACTATCCATCACCTTGGCTATTCCGTTTTCCCAGGCCGCGCCTTATTGGTTGCAGTCCATCCATTACTATATACTATATCCGGACCAACTAAGATTCTGAACAGTGTGTGAGGAATGCCAGTGGTACGCTCAGTGTTCACACTAATGCATGGATGAACATAGCGCATGGTTCATTGCATTAAATGACCGGAAAGCGCCGTGAATAATAATTGTTCCAAAGTATATAATAGCTAGAGGAGAGCAAATGTGGTGATCTGTTACATAGATTGTTAGGTCAAATTGCGTGCGTTTAAGCGTTTTACCGCAGACACAGTTATTGTGGTTGAGTGCCTGACGCGAGAGAAGTGCGTAGTAAGTGATACAAAAAGTCAAAACTTCTATTGATTCAGCAGAAACGTATTCCGATTCGGGTTAGAATGCAAATGATCTATACACCGCACGCTATCTAGGCTTGCTTTGTGCGGACATTGTGAAACCAAATGCTTCAGATAGGATGACTGTGGTTCAAAGCACTACTCCCTTGTCACAGTTGGCGTTCGACAGGTTCGTGGATAGCAAAGTTTATGCTTACTGTCAATTGTGATTCGATCACATATTTAGTTACGGAGGGATCGGAGGATAGAGATACTTCCACGTGCACAAGTACTCCTTCTCAGACGAGGGTTTAAGCCCTGTGTGTAAATGTTTTTGTCGGCTTAGTCGGACAAGAAGGCACAATCCGAATACTGAGTGCAAACCGCAGGAGCGTACATGAAAATTAATAAAAACATGATACTCTGCGATCGCAATACATTTTTACTAATCTTCGTGCCAAACCAACTAGCACCTTTACTGTGAGACATTTTGTGCACCTTTTACGCAAGCATTGTTTGAAGTGAAATGTATTTTATTGCTCGTTTTGGAAATAACATAATTAAGAGTAAATGGGGAAAATCGGTTCCAGTGTAATTTCCTTGACAAAAGTGCACTAAGCCGAGAAGCATACGGTCAGTGAATTTGTGCGCAACCAAAATGGAAGAGACCAAGAGCACCGGTCATGGTTCTCGGAAGCATGAAGGAGAAATATGCGTTGTACATGTTTGCGTAATCACAAATTGGGAGGAACGAAATGTGCTCAAACCGGGCTTGTGTTTTCGTAGAGATTTAGCCAGTTCATTCATCACGGAACTTCTCATTAACCTAAAGTACAAATGTTTCACCTACATTTTAAAACTTTTTAATTCTAATCTGTCCAATCTATAAAACTTGGAATATAACTCCCCTACCATGTTCACCTCATCATTTAAGGGTGTTTCATGTTATCAGATGTTTTCCGATATCATTAGGCTTTCCAGCGCACGACTGCTTAGTCCAGTTTATCGACGGCTGTTATTTACAGCGTGGATACTTTTTAGTAATCAGGACAAAGAAACTTCGGCGTGGGCAGTTGTATAGCCGACGTGACGGGTGTTTAGTTGCTTGAAAGTAACTGACTGGCGGAATTCGATCATTTTAGTACCGATCGGTGTCAAAATGTAGTATGCACATGATGTAATCAATTGAATCGTTCGGCCTTTGGCAAAGTGGATCAAGTATCGGCTATTGTTTCTCGATTGGTTCTGTGGTTAGCGAATCTAAACAGGGTTATTTAATATAATGAAACGTAAGCCCTATCTACTCATGCATCTGAGTGCACATTGAGCACAGCTTTGAAAATTCCTCACAATGCAGTCAGAATACGAGTTGGTCCAGATATGGTGGTTTCGTTTTTTTCGGAGAAATATGAACAACGTATTTCCGGTTTACCGATAAAAGACAGTTACTTTCTCCGGACGTGCATGTGCTCGTTTGTGTACGCATGCATTTGGCCGACACCGATCCTAAGTTGGCGTTATTTTCTTCACTCATGGTACATTACCTTGTATATGCGAAAACGTATTGCGATTATGTACATACATATGTCAGCAGTGGTGAATGTTGTCAGCAAAATGTTAACTGATAACGCACGAATTGTTCAGAGCGATCTAATTTAATCTGTCTCTTATTTCGACCCACGTGTGTGTACTACAAACGTATCTGTGTGTGGAGCAAATAGGGGTTACAAACATTCATTTGCATCCTATCCGGAATCCGGAACTAATCCAACGTGAGTTGGGCTTAGGCTGAATTTAAACGTTTTGGACCGCACTGAAGTCAAATAGTGTCTTTGATCATTCCGAGAACGGGAAAAACCAACCAGTACAAATTTGTTAATAATCAATACCACCAATCCGATGTGAATTGTTTGATGGAAATAGCGTATCGCCAATTTGTAATCAAGTAAAAGGTTAGATGCTCGTAGTACAATAGGAAAACAGATGGTATATGACAATTCAACAAACAGGAACACTATCAATCCAGTGGTAAACTACCCACGATCAGTCAGGAAAAATGGGGTAGGATAATAGCATCTCGAGTGGATCGCCTTCGAATGGTCAGACTCTGGACAGCCCCTTCTCCGCGCACTTTTTACCTCAACTGAACGAGAGAAATCAAAGTTCGATTCAGAAATCATCGCATATATCTCTGGAACGACCGTCTCAGGAGGATTGTCAGATAGTATTCACAAATGCTGACCGAATGCACATTTCACTGCTGCTTGGAAATCTGTCAGCGGAAAACAAAAGAATTCACACTACAAATTAAGAAAATACATTTCTCTTTCACATTTTTTATGCTTATGATGACACTGTCTTTATTTTCTCACTGCTTGTTTGATACATAATTGCTAAAATCGATTTCTGAGGAAGACACGTCCCAGTCAATTAAGTACTGGTTTCAAACAGACCTTAATGACAAAAAGATCAAAATCTACGACACATTTATAATAAATTTATTTGCTTCGTCAATGCTGCAACCAATGTACATTCTATGTTCCTTAAGAAATACGCAATCGAAAAACTGTTACGCGTTACCTAAAAACGGATAGCAGTAGGTTTTACGTACGTCAAATTACTTACGACTGTTATTGTTGAACCACCGCAGTGAAGCTGTTGTCAAATCATAAGGGACACGATCAACAAACATTTCGCAGATTTTTATTCCCTCAATTTCGTCTCAGTAAGAAGTGAGAAACATTAGAGCCGATTAAGTAGCGTACGGTGAGTGATTCTGATTAACTTAAAGACATTCAGGTTTGACAAATCTTTCGTCAACCGTAATGTTCTCACTCAGTTCTCAGTCAGTCTATGCACAAACCGTTATACCCAAGTTTCGCTCTCGTTAGAGCACATCGGCAGTATACATTTCTAGGTTTGCCGGGAACTTGCACTATGTTTTCTACCCCACTGCTGATCACACGAAATCACTGGTTAAGTAGAAACTGCCCAATTTCATCAAATTGTGCGTACATTTTCTGAACCCCTGATCACGTTTTCCCATCAAGAATCTTAGCTTGTCTGTTGAGTGCATAAGGCCCAAACACAATGACTTAGATGGTTCTAGTCACGAGCTCAGCAATTACGGGTTTTTGAAACTTGTGTTTTCATGCTTTTGCCAAATAGCTCTGGCTGATCGTTAGTATCCCGGTCAACGTGAAGAAATGATCGTAGTGTTTCCGTTTTATTCTGGCCTCTTAGTATCTGTCACCTTCTGTTGTCACCTAGAGGGACGTCGTTGAACATATTTCATTACCCACTTCTGGAAATTTTCCTGGAAACCAGGGAGTGTGTTGCATGAAACATTTTTAGTGAAACGGCGTTTTTTATTACACACTTTCGTGTGATGAACAGCAGTCAGGGAAAGCCCCATAGTCACGAAGACCTGCTGTTCATTGATTTTAACCGTTAACCTAATCCCCGGGACTGGGAGTAGTGAACCATATGAGGCACGGATAGGTTAAGTGTGGTATAGAACGGACAGCAAAGCTACCTACCACCAAAGTCGAGTGGCGGTGGCGGAACTCAAACCTCGGACCATAGGGTCCAAAGCACGCCTGTGACATTAGTCTTCCTAGAACATAGCTCCACCATGATTCTATTCATTTTTGTCCGCAATAGATCAGATTTGTTTCAACAATCAATTTTAAATTTCCAGTTTGAGTAAATTGAAACATTACTTCCCTGTTTATGGTTCATGCTCAAACTTTTTCCGAGTTTTTTAGCACCAACCGTCCATTATCGTGCATGATCCCTCCGACATCCATCCACAAACTCTTACCAAACTAGCAAATTCATTCGCCGAAACATGAATTGAACTACTCCAACACACTTTCGACAAGTCGGTACTTCTACAATCATAGAAACAAGGAATAATTTCACTGATTTGCAAAGGTGGCTTTCGTAGTGACCCAGCTAACTACCACCCAGTTACTCTTTCCCCCGTGTTATCCAAAGTTATTGAATCCGTTGCCGCACTTGAGGAAATGCAATGTTTTATCCCTGGTGCGTCATGGGTTTCGTCGCAGACCACCATACACTACTAACCTGCTTCTGGCTTAAGAAGAGTGGACAAAAGCAGATGATCACGGCGATGCAGTGGATCTAGTGGACCTCAAATTCTCGAGAGCATTCGACCGAGTAAACCACAAAGTACTGCTCTGGAAATTACGCAGTTATTGAATTCGGTACATGTACTGAATTAGAGACAAGTATTTTGGCGACAACGCACCATGGTAGTAAGAGTTTCCTGGTCATCTTCTGATTCCATCACCGTAGCCCGTTTCACAGGGATCCGTGCTTACCCCTCAACAATTTATAATTTTCATATACGAACTAACGGACATTCTGATGCCAAAAACGTCGATGTTTGCAGGCGATGCAAAAGTATGGAAAAAACTGGGAGCTCACAAGCACTTCAGGGAACACTTAATGATGCTTATCTGTGGTCGATCTAAAAAAGAACCTGATTCAATGCATCAAAACACGGTCATATTCCTTCTCGATAAAAGTCGGTTTCCGTACTTCCTGGGAGATCAGGAACTTCCGAATGCCTCAAATTAGAAGGATATTGTTATCATTGTTCAACACTACCTAAAGTGTTCTTGAAACTGTTGCCGGGTGTCGTCCATCTCGGTAAGAGATTTTGATTTGCTAAAGCGAGTAGTTAGCAAATTTGAACCCCCTGCTGTTCCCACGGTTGTTATCAGCCTACATTTGATCTCACATAGAGCATGTCATTCAAGCGTGGAATCCATAGCTGTAGCACGATCGTAAGATTATAGAACGCCCGAAAGCAATGACCGAGAAGATGAACAGGGGACTACATTCCAAGACTTATCTGGAATGACTGGACCGATAAGGGTTGTACTCCACACAGCATCAACGAATCCAGCGAAACTTGATTTTGTACCAATTCTCCACCACTCCACGTTACTTTTGCACCTCAAATGGATTCTTTCAAGCACAAACTGGATGAACCATAGAAGAGCGTTAGATTTCAACATTCGTAGCTGTGCACGAAACAAGGGAAATTTGTGACATTCCTTACGTCTCTTTGAACTCGAAATCCATCCATTGGTGCTAAACCCTATGGGCCTAGCAGTGCAACCGCATGTGAGTCTTTCCCGTAATAAAACATTGTCTTTGACTTTGACTAGCACGTTCAGTATGTGCAAATAGACCCCTAACTGGGAACTTAGCTCTCTGCTCGTCTGAAGCCATCCTCTTTAGCCCCTAATCGGAATTTATGTGGATGTCGTTGTTGAGAGAAATGAAGGTTGCTATCTTTTTCTATCGCTGGCATACTCATAACATCATCATTCATCATCATCATTCTCGTGATCTTTCCTTCAATTTAGTATTTTCTGTCCACCTGGATTTGTTGAAACAGAAAAACGAATGTTGTTTTCCATTTGTTGTTGTTGTTGTTTGTCACCTATAAATAAGAATAAAAAAGATGCGTATAGAAAACATTTTTTGGAGCTTTTTGTTTCTTCAAATCGTTTCAGCCAATCCTGAGTTTGTACTCACCACCCGATTGCATGTTTGAGAATGAGTGGATCAGTGAGTGGCTCAGTGATGGACGGATGGAATGATTCGGAAATATAACCTTGTTTTTGCACAACTGTGTAGCTCATGTCTCGTACAACTGCTCTGTGAGTAGTCTGTGTGTGTGTGACTGTGCGTGCTTGCGGGTGGGTCGGAGGTGGGGGATGAGTATTCGGCAAAGACTATCCGGGAACTATTCATCCTTTTTGTTGTGCCATCCATACAATAAGTTCGGTTGTTTTGATGAAATTTGATGCTCCAAATCCTCAGATGGAATATTTTGAGAGATCAGGTGAGAAGGATAAACAGAGAGAAGGAGAATGGAAAATGTACCTAGCTTATAATTTCTCAATAAGTATTTCACTGAATCATTATTTCACTTTAGATTTGGCTTTGCTCTGTTTTCAGAATAAAAATGAAGGTTCTAAACTTCGCCTTATTGTGAATTCAGACGGAAACGCTATCGTTAATCAGCCAGTGATGCAAGAAGTACAACGGCTGGTTGGTCCTACTGTCAGTTACATCCAGTTTAAGATAGACTGGAAGAAATGAGGAGAATGTATGTGCGTGTTTGTGTGTGTGAAGATGAAGTTAGAAAAAGGGTCAATTCAAACCAACTACATTTATTCCAAACCACTACTCACACATCACCATGAGGTTAACGCGAATACCGTTTTCTAAGTACTCTCGTATTTCCTAGTAGGCAGGTTTACAGAGATTGTTGTTTAAAACTAATTACTAAACTTTCATTCGGTAAGGCTTACAATTTTGCAGTCACTTGGTATCTTAAATAACTGAATCATTGCTTGGAATAGTATGAAACTTAGAGTTGATAATCAGTAGTCGAATACACTGAAATCCGGTTCCGTGCACTTTAAATTGGCCTTTCGGAATCTAGGCAGTTGTTCGGTTATTCACTGGGAAGCGTTCGCGGTGACAAACCGCGCACGGGCACAGTTCTGCATCCAACGTGTCCGGATTAAGGTATTCGAGACGACTGTATTGCGCATGTTCCTATGGACACTTGACTACTATCAGAAACAACATGAAACTAATGCGAAATGCTGCTACTTTACTTCAGTGACATAAACGATACACTAACATTGCTGAAAAATTGCTAAATGGATCTGCGGTGGCATATGTTTTTTTAAAGATACTCACAATGGGACTTGTTGGGGGATTTGAAATAAGTTCTGCATAACTTTTCGAAAGCAATTGTGTGTAAGGAAGTAATGAAATAATAACCTGATATTTCTTATTGCTAAGCCATTAATCTGGATGAGGTTTACTTTGCACAAAATTACAGTATGTACGTTGTCCTATTCCGAGTGCTGTACAGTCAATTCTACATCAAGCAAAGAATGACGAGAATTTTAAACATTTATCGTTTTATTATTAGCTATGCTGTGAAAAAATTATAGTTCAACCCGAGAAATTCCAATTTATAGAAACACAGAATAACATAGTGATTTTTGTGGTGAGGGAAACAGATTCAATTATTAGTTGTCAGTAACCGGTGCAATGATGATGAATCAATAGAATAGAGTCTGCCAGATATGAGTCGGATCACTCGCATCTGATTACGGGGAGACCTCACCAGAATTTAATTTCGAAATGATGTTAAATCTTTCATACAGACTTGACTCCATGCCCTCAGATCGCCTCCCATCTTGATGTTCGCATGAATAATGAGTACTGAAGAAATTCACTAAGATAGATTTCCTGGAATCTGACCTAGTTCGAAATGTTTCCGCTAAACGCGGATGTACTACGGAAGTGAGGTGCGCACGAGTTTCATCAACACCTCTATTTTTCCTACGTGTAGCATTATAGTTACTTACGTTTTGAAGGAATTATAATTAATCAGCAAAGGATTAAATCAAACGACCGTCAATTTTTTTCAAGCCTGTATCAATCTGGGAGGTAATCATTTGACGTTGGATTGCTTCCCGGTTTTAGCGGTTCTTGTGGCAACAAAGTCAGCTGTGGAGTAATTTCTACGTACTTTACTTAACTGCAGTAAATGAAAAATTGGGTTAGCATTTTCTCAAGTTAGAAAACAGTACAAGTTGGTTCACGTGATTGGCAAACTCAGACTGCGGAATTTCAGATAAAGCGGAAAGGTCCTCTTCCCTTCCGTCCGGTAAGTGTTGCACACCCCGAATCGGATGATACACGTGCGCAGTTGTCAAAGCGACCGGGGATCGGGGAATAAACACATGTCGGCAACTCGCAAATTGCGTAACTCGGAATAAACCCAAATAAATATACATTGTGCGCACTAATATTTCCAACGTCTCAATCAGTGCATCGAAACGGAAGTGACCTATGTGAATGAACAAGTCACCTGATCTGCAAAAACAAAAAGGAATTTTCTTTCTATTTCGCAATCAATTATTCGCTTTCGACAGCCTTGCGATAGAGTGTGTAGAATGAGAATCTGTGATGCAGTCCAAGAAAGGGTTTCATATTGTTTGCAGTCACCTAGGAGACGAACGATCTCCCCTAAAAGTACAAAAACATCCTCAAGTGCATAGGGTAGTTTGACGAGAGTAAATCTAGTCGACGTGCGATTTCAACCAATATATGAAAGCAGAGTGAAGAGAAGCGTAATTAACCCCTTGTATGTGTGTGCTTAACGTACTCCTGCGTTTGAAATGACCCCGATTCTTATTTTTCATTCTCAAAGGTAATGTACAAAATTGTGTAAAATAGAAAATGTTAGTAGAACGAACTCATAGCTCTCTTGCAAAAACCGTAGAAAACGGTTTGGGATTTCATGTTTTCCCTGGCTTTCTTCAAATTATATGAAATTGACGCATAACGCACTGGGTGAAGTAAGATGTTTATAGAGACAGTTATCATA